>OZ038383.1:137720260-137895260 GCA_964036045.1 Eutreptiella sp. 'Long Island Sound 2002' | reverse complement strand
AGCCCCCACCTTTGCTTTACAGATTTGGTCTCCACCTTTGACGAAGCCTTGGAGTAGGTGAGGGTGCAGCCGCCAGACGTTGGCGGTCCAAAGGTCGGGTGGCACAGGCACAGCCTGGGGAAGGCGGATTGTCGATTGCGGGGGGGGGGGGGGGCACGGCAATCCCGGTTCAGGCCCCAGAGCCCCCCCCCCCCCTGCCAACCCCCCCCCCCCCCCCCGCAGGTCCAGGATAGTGCCACTTGGGCCATTGATCAATTGCTGTGATCGCTTGGTCGTCAAAAAAAGTGGTCGAAAAGTTTTCTGGACGGACTCCCAGACAAACGACGATGGCTCAGGACCCGCACATCGCGCTGCGTCCAAAAGCGCCATTTTCACGTTTTCTGAGATTTAGGGGTCCCGGCTCCAGAGCCCGTTTTTTCGGGGGAGGGAGGGAGGGAGAGCGCAACAGAAGGTCCGGGATTGTGCCCCCACCTGCCCACCCCGAGACACACACACCTCGGGTACATACCCCTCTGCCCCATCGGGTACTGGCAGCCTCCTCCCCAGGCATGCATTGGGAGGGGGGAGCCCCCCCCCCCCCCCCGCCGCCTCCAGGACGCCCAGCCTATGCCCAGCCACTGTCCCCCTGACGGCAAGTGCCAGCTTCAATGGCACTTGTAACCGACACTAACCGCCCCCAACCGCTTTGGCAACCTCCTCCAACCGCCTGTCTAACCGCTGCTGGGGCCGCCTCTGAGGCCCCTTCTCTTCTTGGCCTGGGTCATTGATATTGGGGGGGAGCATGGGGCATGGACCGTACCAGTGCACATCCCCCCCTTCCCCTCACTGGCTTTCGGCCACTCTTTGATGCCCAAGGTACAACCGGGGCTTTGCTCTGGTATGGCCTGCAAAAGGCGCCTACCCTCACAAACTTATTACCCTCAAGTGCAGCATGCGTACCTCAAAATGATCAGCGCGGCGTGGCCATCATGTTGAGGGATGAATATTGCGACACATGAGGGACGCCTTCGAACCACTTTTATAGGGGGTGGGTTGCGTCTTAGACCGAGGGATCGTCAGCCCCCCGCCCCCCTTCCGCTGCGTGACCCTACCATTGCTGTGGTCGCGCGCTCATCCTCCCGCGCATCGCCCACTGTGCGCTGGGGCCGCTACGACATGCCGTGGTCGACCGGTCAACGCTTTTTGCGGATCTGCTTTGCGCAGCACCCGAAGCGGGAAGCGGGGGCAAACCCCCCCCCCCCCCAATTCGGCGGCCGAATTTGGCCGATTTTGCCGAATTGGTCTGCCGAATTGTTGGGTTTCTGAATCTCGCCGATTTGTTTTGCCGAATCACTAGGTTTCTGGGACTTTGCCGCCTCGTTTTGCCGACATGTTGGGGTTTCTGGGTTCTGGGTCACCTGGGTTGGAGGCGTCACTTACCTTGGGACACTGCATAATACCTTTTCTTTGTACATTGGTTGTTCAGATTGGCACCATGAAGTGTTTTTGCTGTCCACAAAAAGACGTGTCTTTGGTCCCCTGGGATTCGTTGTCCTCCGCTGATCAAGCTTTTCTTCGGGACAAGTATCCTGATGCCGGTGAGGGGGCAGTTTGCGAATTTTGTGTTCGCTCTGCACGGCCCAGGGCGTTCTTCAGCCGCCGTTCTTCGGGCAGCTCATCATCAGGCCCCCAGTCAGTGGATTCCGGGCTACTGGTGCCTGCATCTGTAGCTGTGTCTGGGGAATGCGAGGTTGCCGAGTCTTCCACTTCTGCAAAGGAGTCAGGTGCCCAGAAAGTGCCTGCACAGCCTTCACGTCCAGACACCTTAAAAAGGGCCAAAAAACCCCATGTGCTGAAAACTGTTACAATTGCACAGAGGGTTGAAAAGTACGGTAAGTATGGTTTGTATGATAACAACGGCAAGCCATACTGTAAGCCCGGACACTTCCAACAACCTGTTTTGGACTCTGGGGAGGTTTCATCATTTTTCTGGGTGACCCCGGCCAGACTCGGGCCCGGGTTTCAAAAATGTCGTTATACCAATTAACACCTCTTGGATATTCAGAAAGTGCACAGTTTTCCCGTGCACATGAAAAAAAAAAAGCGCCGCAAACTGAAGCGGTGGGACCAAGTTACCCCCCCAACACTTCCATAAACCTGTCTTTGACTCTGGGCCCAGGTCAGAAAATTGGTCAGAAAATTGACCCCAGCGGGGTTTGAGCCAGGATGACTCAATTGTCAGCGGTTTACAACCCAACACTGTAACCATTCAACCAATCATTTTCGCTGTACAGATGCCATTTTTCGTCTTATAGAAACAGCAGGATGCAAATCTTTTTTCAGCTAATAAGGGTTTCCACATGTCTCTGACAACACAGCAACCAAAGGGACAGTGTGTTTGGGGGGCCAGGGCCATAATCCTGGTGACTGGGAAGCATTTCGCCGAAAAATAGGCCCGCTGAATTGTTCTGCCGAATTGTTGGGATTTCTTCGCCAAATTGGGGGGGTGGTCGCAGCTAAGAGTATCGCGGAGCACAGCCGTGCGACTGCAAAGAAGGACACCCCGTCGCAACGCAGTGCTGTCGGTCCGCGCGTGTGCCACTGTGTCCATCTGGTGTGCGGCCGCTGCGGTGGGCACGCCGTCACACGCCACACGCCCGTTGCTCAGCCCTCTGTGACTTTGTCTGGGTCTGTCCTGATGGTTGGGGTCTGCCACTCCCGCACTGACCTCCACAGATGTGGAGGGGGTGCCCTGTCGCCGTGCATCCCCGGCATCCGTTCTTGCTGCCGGAGGCAACGGCGTCGCTGGTGCGCTATGGGGGGTCGGGTCATCCCTCAACGGCCAACTGCCCACCTCAGGCCTGCGCTCCGCGACAGCATCTGACCCGTGCCGCCATTGCGGCACGCCTTCTGCAGGGGTCCATGAGAGCCGGGGGTTTTGAAAAAGAGGCTAACCCATCAGATGCCTTATGAAGGCCATTGTGTAGGAGGAGGGGGGACTGCTCCTTGGAAAACCTCCACCCTGCTTTTGCACCGAGATGGCAAGGGTTATGCAGCATTGCCATGGGTCATCCAAGGCCACCCAGCCTGGGCCCCTTTGCATCCCAGCAGGTTATTAGCAGGCTTCAAGTCGGTTGTGCAGCCCTAGTTATGCCCCTTGTCACATGGCGATTGACAGCGGTTCGAGCTGTAGCACAAGTTCTAGCTCACGTTGCAGTTCCACTTTGAGCTCTAGTCTGGATACTGATTCTGACACTAGCTCATGCCTTTCAGTGTGCACCAGCGGTGTGTTTTACCCAACCGGCCGATGCAGCTCAGAATGAGTGTAAGCCGGGCCATAACAGATATTGTTCTTCCTTTTTGACATCTCCCAGGGGTCATCATGAGAAGAAAAAAGTGCCTCCGTACTCCCTGGTGGCACCAAGATAGCCCCCCAGTAACAGGTTCGCACCTACCTTGGTGCTCCCAGCAGACGCGGACTCCAGAACATCCAGAATCAGCCTTTGACTAAGATTCAGGCTGATTTCGTGACATTTGGTAATGGGGGACCCCATAGAGACAATATACAGCTATGAAGCAGCTTGCGGACGTTGCTGTGATGAGCAAGCCATCGCCTGTGAGGAAAGCTGCCCCAGGGAGGGCAGGTCATAGGGTGGGCTAGGTCCATTTTCAGCCATTTAGTTCGGAGACCAGATGCTGCGGGGCCTCAAGGGTGTGTTCCGAGGTGTGGGGTTCGCCAAGGGTCTGGGACGAGGCTAAACAAAAAGGTTGGTGTGGCTCCTGGCGGTCACCGTTTGCACACTCTCGTTTGCTGCCGTTCTTCTTTTGTCAATGGTGTGCTGTGACTCTTGTTTGTTCCCTTTCATTTCTTCGCTTTCGCCCACGCCAACTCTGATATACAGCCAACCGGCATTGTGGGGTTTGGCATTTTGACCTCGTCAAGCAAGCCTTAGTGCTCGTCCATAAGCTCTCGCCACCATCAAGGTCAGACAATGTTAAGAAACCACCCTTTTTGAGCCAAGGCTCAGCAGTTTCTTCTTTTGGGGCTGAAAATGCCCAGCCTTCCACTTTGTCCCATTCGAAATTTTGCCACTTTCAAAGTTAGTTCGAAAATGAGGCTCTTTTCTTCGTCGTTTCTGAACACCAAGTCCGATCTGTACCTGCACGCACACTTGGAATTTCTTGACGCTTTCAGCCTTCAAGTCCCTCAGGGGTTGACCTGGTCTCTTTGTTCAACTTGCAGAAAGTTTTAACAGCCTTCTTCAATTCACCCATTTCTTTTTGATGCTCTCTAAGCGTTTGTCTATCCATGGGCTGCGGATAGGACTCAGAGCCCTCCCGAACGCCTGCAGGTGGGGTTTGGGTGTGTGGGTGTGTCAAGAGGTGGATGGGTGTGGTGGCCTGAGCTGCATCAGACACCAAAAGACCCCCCCCACCCACCAAGGGGTCATTAAGGGATGGGTTGGTGATGAGGACACATGCATTGGTGGCTCTGTAAGGGACACGGGCTTTCTTTTTTTTTTTTTGGTGAAGCAAGGGAAAGTCTGAACGAGCAATGTGGCAGTTGATGGTCAGAAGAAGTTTGTTGGTGGTCGACTGGGGCTGTTGGGCGAATACACGTGATGGCACACAGCCATTTTGTTTTCGGTACGGGAATGGGCTGTTGTGTTTGTGGGGGGGCTAGGAGGTTGCCTCAAAGGCTGAGTGTGCCGGTTGGTACCTCTGTGTTGGAGCACCGGTCTGAATTTTCAGGAGCAAATTGTCCACATTGCTTGTGCTCGGCTACTTGGGGAAATTTTTAGGGGTGAGATTGCGATGGCTGTCGCCCGGCTCACAAGGGCTGCTTCTGCCCCTGGGCGTCCCTCCCATGCCGGCGCATGCTTCACAAGCCGTCACTTCCATGGCGCTGACATTTGGAGGGTCACCACATCTGATGTGGGAACTGTGATGTGGGGCCAGGGAGTTTCGGATCACCAAGTGGTGCCCACCAGCGGTGCGCAGCAGTTCCACGCATTTTGCCCGTGTTTTTTTCGCGTTTCCTGTTTGTGCGGTGTGCCATTGGCCGAAGGTCCCGAAGAAAATTTGGCCGGGGGGGGGGGGAGATGGGGGGGGGGGCTCCAAGGGGGGTGGGTGGGTGGTGTGGGAGCACCCCCCCCGCCGCCCCAAGTGGCAAGAGACATGAGAGGGAGGAAGCAATACCGGATCTAACAGAGAGGCTTGTACGAATAGATGAGCTCGCTGTACATAGCAATGGTTCGGGAGCAAAGACTCTAACGGGACGGAGCATTTACGGTTCGAGAACGCTATTGCCCTGCTGTAGACCCGCTCTATGTTGTTGAATTGTGTTTGCGGCCTCAAGTGGCGGCGAGCTTTCAAAGGGAGCCCTTCCGCACCCCCCACCACACTGGGGTCAGCAGTCCCCAAGCCTCAGAGGTGCCGGTGAGCTGCACACGGCGGGGGCGGGCAAAATCCGTCGACAACAACAGCCCTGCATCAGTACCCCGCCCCTCGCGCGGATGCAGACAGTGTGGCCGTGTGCTAACATATGGCTGATCCGAAAGGGAGCTGTGCCCCGTTAGCTCGCTTCGAGAGATCCGGTCACAGACCCTTGACCAATGCCATGGGGTCTGTGACCCCATCCGAGTGTCCTCCATTGGCCGCCAGAATCGCTAACTCAACCCCCGGTCACTTCTCAAGGCAATCCAATCCCTGTGACCAGCTACCACACATACCCTGCGGGGTACGAGGATGCAGGCGTGATGGCTGATTATTGAGGGCTGCCGGGCCCCGGTCGCCAACACTCCACAACCTCCAGAACAGCAGTGCATTGCACTTCCATTGTCCTCTGTGATTCGACTGTCGACAGTGTGTAGTGCCAAGCCCCCCCTTGTTCCTGCATGAATATCTGCCCCCAGGGCTCCTTTTAACAAGTCGGCACCACTGGGGTGGGGGGGTGGGGTGGGGGTCCCACACCAACCCCTTGTACGCCCCTTGTACCCCCCCCCCTTTAAAACATTGGGCCAAATTTTCTTCCGGGTCTTCGGCGCCTCTAAAACCTCAGCACCACGGGGGGGGGGGGGGGTTGGCTGGACCCCCCCCCCGCCCTTAAAAGGAGCTCTGAATCGTTGCGACTCCAGCAGCTCCGGGGCTGTGGTGACGTGGTGCTCTTGCACCGCACAGATATGCATACATTCAGCACTGGTTTGGACACGGTGAGCAATGACCTATGGCCTGTGTCACGGGGGTCATATGGTAGCTAAGTATCCGTTGCTTCACAGCCCTAAAAGGAGCTGCCTCACCCCCTCGGCTAAGTATCGAAGTGACCGCTATCTCAGCCCCAGTTGCTTGAAAGGCCGCAGTTTTTTGTTTGTATCCCATTGATCGGTACTGTTTATGGGATGCTCGTGCTGATGGCCTCCCAGTGCTGACAGGCTTCACCTTCAATCATTTCAAAACTGTGGAGGGTGCTCTCCACCACAACTGATGTGTGAATACTGGATCCCCAACAGTTACACATCAGTGTGGCTGCGGCTCCAGGCATTTTTGGTGTATTGGTGTTGGGGCTACCCTGTACCACATATGAAGTACCCCAAATGCCCTTATTCCACGTGCCCTTTTCATGTAATAGCCTTTAACTATTCCCAATGAAATGGATGAGCGTGGTGGGTGGGAATTTTATGCCAGTGCTCATGTTTGCAGGTATGCTGCCTTCAATAGCTCAAATGTGACCGTTGGCAGTTTACAAGATGACCAAACACCATGTCAATTTCTGCTCTACCTCGAAACTCAAGATGACCCCTGCACAAATGACACCCGACGTTTCATGGAAGCCGTCCTGCACTTCCATTTTGGGCTCCTTTGGTGGTGGTTGAACATCCCACCACCACAAGCAGTTGTGATGCCCTCAAGGTGTGTGGAAGAAGGAGGGGTGCGATTGCCAATTGGACAGACCCTTTGGTGTCATGTTCAACAGTCCCTCCTGCACAGGGCTAAGTGTCGCCAGTTGGTGAGTTTCGTCCGAGTCAGTTGGTTACCTGTTGTCCTGAAGTGGTATCTTTGTGTGTTGAGTAGGTGCCATCTGAGGTGGCCACTTAATTTTCCTGCCTCAAAAGATTTGTGCCTGACCAGATCAAAGGGCAGGGGTCTCAAATTGCGTTGCATCCTGCATTTTCAGTACTGCATGCATTCAAAGGTGCCATTAGTCATTTGGCATGAGCCAAACAGTATGTTGGTACATCTGCAGATGCTACTCAGAGCAGTTCCACTCCTCCAACTGCCGCTGTCCTTTTTCCTGTTGTGCACAGCTGTTTGCAAACAAAAATTGAAATCGGTCATTTTCAAAATAACTACTCGTAAGAAACCAGTCATCATTTTATTCAAAGAGGTTCCAAACCTGAAAAGAGGAGGGTTGGGAATCCTTTCTCCCCCAAACGGGATGGTGGCGATGATACCTAACCATGTATATACCTAGACAGGTAGGTATAGTGTTTCTTCATGTTGAACAGTGAAATGTCGAAACATGAATGTCATGGCGGTGTCATTCTCATTTTCACCTTGCTTTGGTGATGTTTTGGCGCACCCCTTTGTTCTGCTTTTTGGAGTAGGCACTACCGTACAGCTGTCTGGACTGGGTTCACCCTTGTGATTTGTCCATGCTGGTGTTGTGCAATTGTACGCCCAGACAGCCTGGTGAGGTGGTAAAAGCCATCCTCTGCTGGTAGATTGGTACGTCAAGGGTCGGGTTAGGGTGACGCTGCAGGGGTAGAAGAGAGCTCTTCAGCATGTGCTACCCTGACAAACAAGCTGTTTTGACGGTAGAAATTCAGACAGTGGCCACACAATTTGCCCCCAGCGCGGTAAATGTGCACAAGCTGGAGGGTAAATGTGCACATCCACAAACCCACAGAGGGATAAATTCACCCCCCCCCCCAGTAGAACAAAATACCCCACATTTTAGGAGAAAAACCCCCCCCCGTCTCGGTGAAAACACCCCTGGGTTTTTTCCCCCACAGAGGGGGGGGGCGTTTACCATGGTTTCCATGAATCACCTGGCTGTGCCGATCATGTGTGTCATTGAGTAATTTTGTCCGTAGCACGCATTTGCACACAGCACACAGGTCATCATGAGATTCAAGATTTGTTTTCTCCTCTGTTCGTGCTGCTGCCATGTAGCCATCCCATGTTTCACATGCGGTAGTTGATCATTTACACAGCATCGAGAAAAATGGTTTTGTAATTTCAGTCTTTGAGCTAATGAGGCTGAAACTGAAAAAAGTGGTTTTGAAATTTCTGTTTTTGAGGTCATGCGGCCGAAACTGGCATAGGACCTCTGCAGAGAATTGGTTATTCCCAGGGATTTGCTTCTCATGATTGCCTCCATGCTTGCCGGTTTTCACAAAATTCAAAAATAACCCTTGATCCCCATAAGCCAAGCTTTTGCCATATAACCACTGAGCAATAAACAATACTCCACTATCAGTTCAGGTAGTCCCATCCGTTGGCTAATTTGACAATGCTGCTGGGCTGCCAAGTCCGGTCCAAGGTCCAGCTAAAGGGAGGCGACCACAACGGGCATAGTGAATGGATTACACATAGATGCGCATTGTGAATGACATTGGGAATGAAAGTGAGAATGAAACAATGAAACCGTGGAGATATCAACGTACACCCGAGTCCAGGGTCACATGCACACAAAAGTGGAAGGTTGTCACATATGCACTGTATTGCACAAAGGCGTGGGGGTTCAATATCGACTCCTCCCGTGGGCGGCTCTAAGAGTTGTTGGCCTTACAACATTACTGCAGCCCATGGGAAAACCCCTGAATTGACGAAAATTGCGGATACCAATCCCCATGCTCCGCTGCGCTATCCTAAGAGGATAAGTTGCCACCGCAATATGTACCGTCGAATTGATTTGGAGCCCAATGCCCGTATAGATATACCATCAAAAGCTGACCATGTATTTGGACGAAATTGACCCAAAATTGCACATATACTAAAATCGCATAAAATAGGCCAAATGACCCATATTGAGGCCTTCAGTGCTATTGGCATGCGCCAGATTGGAACCAAGCCCATCACTGAAGGTCCAACATATCAAAAAGGCGAGATATGAGAATGGCATGGCTCACCGCTGTGTCCAGAATCTGAAATGGCCATTTTTACATTGCTCCAGTGCCATCTCTATGGAGAGATGGAATTCGGACCGAGGTAGGTTTTGGACTAAAGATAGTCTTTTCACAAGGCAAGCATACTACTATGTGATCTAGATCTAAACATGTTGGGCCATGGTATCCATTGGGCCCCATAAAAGTGTACTCGTGAGGAATTGGGACACCACATGCAACAACAGATTCAATCAAGACTCAAATGAGACCCAATTTTGGCCAGTATTTGCCTCGTGTCGCTCGGATATTTACAATCGTAAAGTTGGCTTTTTGAGGAATTTAAAATGGCTCTAAAATCACGACTAACCTTCCCCGCAGGGTGTTGTCGCATGGACATAGGATGTAGGTATATGCATTGTGGCGGCTCCTTTGTTTTCTTGGCACTTCTTGTACCGGTACTCACTGGGCTGCACCGCCCAAATATCTTGTCTTAATGCAAGGACTGCGAACCCATAACATGCACAAAAACAAAGAAAAAAAACGTAATGACCTTCCAAAACTGCTAACTCGTTGGCAAAAGATGGGTCAACGTCGTGAAGGGGATTCCAAGGCATGAATAATGTCGTGAAGGAGATTCCAATGCATGAAACACAACTTTGCATGCGGCAGTCACAACCATTACAACCAGCTCGCGAACATAACGACAAACACTGCATACTCTTTGCTTCAGTCCCGAAGGGGTACTTTTTGTTCAATTGAATTTCATTGCCGTTGGCAAATCGCAACTTTCTTTAATATCATCGCCGGATTTGTGTGCAAAAATTTCTGGGTAAGGAGCCATTGCCAAGAAAAATGAAATGCTAATGCACAAGCAAGAATCCACAGAAAAAATGTGCAGGCCGAGAACTAATCAATTTTGAGCTGGTGCATTTTTTCAACCAATGCAGCCTACAAAAAATGCGCAGTGGGTCACCCCTTGAGCAACGGCAGAGGGTTGCACCCTTGAGACAGTCTTTACAGCCTACCTAGGGAGGTCCCGTGCACCTCGCTCCGACCGCATTGAGCACGTCACGTGCTTATGTAGACTCAACCACTTTTGAGATACGTAGGTCGCAAAATGGGTGGTGGAGGCTCATACCACCGACCCGGGCCTATGTTCTCCAACATATCCGACCCACCAAAAATGTAGGCTGGCTTGCCTCCTAGGCGAATGAATACAAAGCGCACTTTCTTTTGCACTCCCAAACCGCCCCGTATGTATGCGCATGGGGACACTTTGCGATGCCAATAAAAACCTTATACATGAACATCGGGACCCTTTGCTCTGCCAAAAAGCTCCCATATAAATGGACATGGGGATACTAATATGGCATGGGGATGGGCCTAGGTTCTTTAGGAACTTTTCCACGGTGGGGTAGCGCATGTAGGTTGCACAGGCGGCGCATGTGGTCCATAAGGTGCAAAGTAACCATGCAATCTATGAACGCAAGTTGTCTACACAGTCCGTCATCGATAACATGTTCATTATTGGGAGGAAAAGTCACCCAAAAGTAACTTTTTTCAAAAAAAAATTCAGTATGTTTCCGTGGTACAACAACTGGTGCTTTTACTTTATGTCTATGAACCTTCCACACTATGTTGGGGCCGGGACTAGCTAAAGAGAAGGTTGAGAAGGTGGAGTGGGGCTAGGGAGCAGGACATAGTTGCTGGAAAGGCGCTGGCTTGCTACTCCGTAGTAGCCTACCATGCAACTAAATCCCATGCAATTTAGGTTTTTGGGATGAATGCTAGCCCTATCCACGATAAGCTTGTCGCGCTTTTGTATTTTTCCTTGCAGTCCCCAATCACACATTGGTCGACTTGGAAGCAAAATGTGTGGTGGGTTACGTCAGATGTGGTGTGTCTTTTCGAGGATTAGTTTTGCGGCCTTTGTTTTTTTTTTACAACCATGCGGTGTCATACATCCGGTGTAGACAACATGCAACACTTCTCTACTTCATCACTAAAAACCCATCATAAAGCTGGAGTGCTGCACATTGCTCCAACATGTACGACTTTTGCTGCCCATGTCACACATTTTTCTCTTTTTTCCCATCACCCCACCGTCCTCTCCCGTCAAATCACTTTCCATCCTTTATGGTGCCTTTTCTAGCCCTTTTTAGCTTTTGGGTGTGGGATGCTAGGATGCTTGATGGGGACAAATGCCCACGAAGCACTTAGCTTTGGAAAGTGTCAAAGCTTAAAATTGTAATTGTGGAAAACTTACATCACTGTTGTTGTCAACTTACAAACCAATAAAACAACAGTTGTACAACATGTTTTAGGCCATTTTTTTGTGTTTTTGTTTTTAACTATGGTCAACATGGTTTTGCAGCCCAACGAATAGGGCCATCAAAATTGGACATTGTGGTGACACTGATCCGTAACCCCGCCATTTTTGGTCCGATTTATTTCAATATTTTGTCATTAAAGACAATTTTTATCCATTTCTGCAGTGATGAGTGCTCTGTTCATTCTTTTGAGCCCGTGGCTCCAAAACCATAGAAATTGTTGTTGTAATTCATTCCAAAACCATGCTCCTATGCACTTTGTTTCCAAGCGTGGTTGTACATTTGATTTCTCGCTGCTGCATGTTGAAACCCCGTTCAGGGACATCGAGATCTGTTTTTCGAAGCAAAGATTTTGACAACATGGTAATGGATTACTTCAGGAAAAAGGTCCAAAAAAATTTGGTTTACACCCACAATGCTCGTAAAATGAAGCATTCACCTTGAGGATATGTTGCTGTTCTGTGAGCCATGGTACAGAACAAACAAGTAGGCCAATGGTCAAAGGTCACAAAGGTGCCTCGGCCTCCGGACATGCCTACGCCACTTGTCCAACTATACCTCTCTTTCCTGATTGTGCTACACCTTGAACGGTAATTCTGCACTTGAAGAGTGACGTTCACAGGCGGCAAAATAGTTCCCATCGGTGAACAACGAACATGCCAACCCTGTGTTTGCACGTTCACATACGGGATCATGGTCTGTATCATGTTGATGTTTTTCTCCACAAAATCGCTGAGCAGACGGAAAGCTATCACTTGGCACGGGGTTTGAAACAAAAATGACAAGCAAATGTGTGCAAAAGTGTGGAATCTGCGGCCCTTGTGGTAGGCTGCCACAAATGGCCATTCCAATTTAAACCTCCACATTGACCGCCACTAAACGCAGCAATCCACGCTCCCGGCGGCCTTCAACTTCGAACTGTAACAATAATCTTTCATGTCCGGTGGTTGGTTAGTAACTGACTGCAGTTGAAAAAAACTGGCGGCAGTTGAACATTATGGAGGGCAAAGCTTTATGGGTAGTTTGCAACATAACTGGGAAAAACAAAGAATGGACCATGCCCAGCAGCCTTGTCACATACCACCCAGAATTCTAGACGGTGCACTGGCCAAAACCACTGTGGTAGTGTTGTGGCGGTTGTCAAAACTTTTGGACCTATTGAACACAGAAATACATTCCTAGTGGACCGTATGGAGCAAGAAGCACAGCTTTTCCATCCGTGCTTGGATGGGCTACATCACGGTGAACATGGTCCCCTGGTAGGGGGTCTCCCAAAATTGGCTCTTAGGTAATTTGTCAATCCCAACCTTTCCACCCTGTGCAATGCTAAGAGAAAGCCATGAAAAGAAAATTGTGTACAGGGCCTCAGAGCAGGAGCTCAATGGGGGCTGGGGTAAAAGTAGGACTTCTAGGCTCCTGCACAACCACTCCAAACTTTTTGCTCCCACCGCAAGATTCCCAGTGACCACTGCTGACAACACGGCCACAACCAAAGCAGGCAACAGGCACTGGTCATTGGCAGCAGAATTCTTTCCCACATGTGCGCACATTTTGTTTCTACATGGATCCACTTGGATGGAACTCCATCTTTGGTACGGTCTTATGCCTCCATATCCTCAGCACCTTGCCCTTCAGCATTTCACCGCAAAACTTGACTCAAGGTTGCTCACAAGAAGATTCAGCCATACAGGGGCAAAATTGATCAGCATGTCTCAATTGTCACACCTGTGGAAATACCTAAAAACATGTACTCCCCCAGTTTTTTTTCTGTGAGCCGTGTTGTTGCAAATGGCACCTGTACCTGCCTCCTCTTCCTCAGTCCATGTGGCTGCTGGTGTGGACAACTTGCCCATCCAGAGCCAAAAATACTGCAAAACAATGTTGTTGGAAACAACGCATGAAAGGACGCCTAAGCCTCATCTGTGTCTTCTCTTCTGTGCACGAAATCTGGTGATTGGTTTCCTCAGGACCTATGGCGCTGCACACATGGAGGTTGCTTACCTCAGGAAAGGGGGGGGGGGGGATAGCACCGTGCACTGCGCGCACCTTTTGGATCCATTCCCCCGAATCCCTGCAGTAGGGTGCCCCCCATGTGCAGGGCCCTGGCCCTGCGTACCCCCCCCCCCTGTATAATGTACGGAATTGTTACGGTCCCTACGCCCACTGTAGCTTGGACAACGTAGCTTGCGCGCAACACATACAACTGCCGACACACACGTATGCGCGTGCATGGTATGAGTGCACCTTGACCTCTGGCACGTTTGCAAGTGTGTGCAAACGCAAAAAAGCCTTGGGAACATGAAAATTTCAGGTTCACACAAATGTTGGCACAAGCAATGAAGAATGCGAAGCCTACAAATGTTCGGCTTGGAAACCCTTCTTGCGATCATACACCATGCGGAACAATTGCACATGCTCACCTCTTGAAGGTGCCTTGGGCTGAGGCTTAGGGGCTGGTTTGGGCTCGGGCAACTTCAAATTCTTGGAAATCAAATTGCCTTGCATGTGGCATGTTGCATGTGTTCATGGCTCCATGTAATTGGCAAATGTGACGACAAACCCATGCCTCATGTGGCCGCACTACATTTCGAACGCAATTAAAATTACGTACACAATTATTACGGTCCCTACGCCTACTGTAGCTTGGACAAGGGCGTAGCTTATCTGCAGAATGGTGGAAAGTCCAGCAATACGTCCGCACCGACAGGGCGTAGCTTATACAAGGGGGGGGGGGGGGTACATACCTTCCACTATGTGTGGTCCACTCATGTGTGTGCATGTGCGGGCTAGGGGGCCGCCGGGCTGGGGTCCCGGGTACCCCAACATGTATACCTCAAAATGATCCCCCCATTGCACTGATTACACACATTGAACACACACATGTGGGGTTTTTGAAAAAAAAATACCCCTTGGGGGATCTGGTCCCAGCAGCCAGGTTTGGGGGGCTGGACAGGGGATGTCAGGGGTCAGGGTTCTCACCTTTTGCATACATATTTAGATTTTCCATGAAATTCTGAGCATTATGAGTATACATGCAAGGGATAGAACCGAAATTTTAACACACACCGTATGCTAAAAAAAATATTTCCGGCGCCATGTGGCGGCCAAATGTGGTCTCCTCAACATTTTGGACGGTACATCTATCCTCCTACACAGAACGTGTTGTGACACACACTATGTGGCGTGCATGCACTGCAAAACCCATGTTGTACGGCACCTTGTTTGGTATGCACATGTTGTGTGTTCGACTGTTAGTTGCCCCCTTTGCACACCCTGCGCGCACCGCGTCAAGCCCCCCCCCCCCAATATATGCCTTGGAGAATTTTCTTTAGTGTTGCCCTCACCAAAGAAAACTCACCATGAAGCAAACGGGTTTCGCTGAACAAAATTGATAGAGTGTGTCCACTGGTCAACTTTGGACTTTTGGGACGCCAACAGCGGCGGTGGATCCCAAGGCTTGGTCAATGCATGTCCTGGACGACGGGTGACACGTTGAAGAGGGCACGCACTGAGACCAGAGCGTTGTCGCGCAGCGCAGGCCCACCGGTGCTCTTCGGCTCAGACAACGGCCACACAGACCTCTCCCCGATGCGGTGTGCACTCCTCATGGGGGGTCCTCCCGCATGTTCGTCGTGCGCAGCGACCGCTGCCACGGAGGCAGAGTCGCAGTACCACCCCGCCTGCCATCCCGTGTCTCTCCCTCCCTCCCTCCCTCCCTCCCTCCCTCCCTCCCTCCCTCCCTCCCTCCCTCCCTCCCTCCCTCCCTCCCTGGCTCACACCCCGCAGCTGCTCCAATCCATGTGCGCCTGCATATGCATGACAACCAACTGCAACTGCAAAGCGCGGTTCATGCCCGGCATCCCCCAACCGCAAGAGCGCTACCGGCCCACGTCTTCCCCCCTGCCAACAAAGAGCAGACACCCAAACCGGAACTGACTGCCTTCCGCATGTGTCAACAAAACCACTTCACACTGAAAATTTTGGGCACTGGCTCAGTGACGCCTTCGACGCCACGCCTACGGGCGCCGCACGAGCCCTCTCCACCCGAGCCAGCGAACACGGTGAGTGACGCACAGGCCCAGGACCGCCGCGCCCCATCCGAAACGCTTTGGGCGCCACGCGGCAAACCCTGGGACGGAACCATCAAGCCCTTGGAGCGTCAGGCCAAACCGGCCGGAATCCGGGACGCAAGCGCAGTGGCTCCGGGGCACGTGTCCGTCGGGAAAGGCCTGCTGCTGCCTTTGAGTATAAGTCCCTGTATTTTTTTCGTGCATCTCCTGTGAATTGTCAGTCTCGGGCATCTCGCCTCCCGGGGCCGCAGCGGTCATCACTGATCGCCCGCGGCCTGCCCCTCCAGGTCTTCAAAGCGGGCCAGCAGGTCGGCGATGTTCTTCTTCCACGCCCCAAGGTTCTCCTGCAGCTGCTTCCATTGGTCGTGCGTGAACATGGCGTGGTGCGTGTAGCCAATCCGCACGGTCTTCTTCACCTGGTCCACGCGGGCGCAGAGCAGCTGCAGCCCGATGGCGCGGATGATGACGGCCTCCACCTCGTCCTCGTTGATGTTCAGGTTGGACGCGATCTCGTTGTAGGTCAGGGTGCTGGAGTTGTCCTGCGATTTCTTGTCCTGCGCCATGCGGCACAGCGACAGCAGCCGGACCTTCTCATTCAGCTCCTCGGGCATGAGGCCCCATTCCGAGATCAAAGACTCGTTGTCCGTGGTGAAAGATTGGTACTCATTGTCGCCTGCGACGACACGCGCACAGTGAGCCCTCCGCAGGTCTGGGCTTGCGGGCGGCAAGCAGGTCACAACGCGCTCTACACATGCACATCCTGGTATGTGTGGCAATGTTCGGCAGTTCATTCTCTGAATCCAGCTTGAGGCCGCAAATAATTCATTGTATTACCCACCTGTACTGAGCTTATGCACCACAAATCCTTGGGCCGAGTTTTGGCGCTTGAAAGAGGGGGGGGGGGGTCCCCTAGGGACTTCCTTGAGCCGGCGGGTGGGCGGGGGGGTCTGGGGGGAAAGGGTCCCCGCGGCCCCTGCCAGAATGTACCCCCACCCCTTGTATGGCGGGGGGGGGGGAGGGGGGGGGGATGGGTCTGGGGGGGAGGGGTAGGGGGCCAGCTAGAGGGGGCGGGGGGGCTCCAGGCCCCTACATATATGGTGTGAAATGGCCGCCTCATCACGCTGATCACTTTGAGGTACCGATGTAGGAGCAAAAAAAAAATGCAACAGGGGGGGGGGGGCATGGTAGGTGGTACTTTTGTTTAAAGGGATAGCAGCCCATGGCAACCACCTGCGGGCGACGGTATCCTCGCACCCCTCAGGGAACATACCCCAATTGACGTTTCCCTCGCCCCCCTAATTATTATGCAAGGGACGCGCGACACGAAACATATGAACCACAAAATGAGCCGGAAACTGCCTGTTGGGATGCATGTTCAGCTGTACTAAGAGACAGACTCATATGTGATCAACCAGTAGTCAGCACCACGCTCTGAGGGGCCAAGATTCTTGGCAGGCACTCTACTGCCCCCAGAACGTTGGAAATTGACAACAGCACCAGGTGAGTATGTGTCAGTATGATCAACATCAATGGCTGAAATTGTGAAAAATGAAAGTGTTCTGCATGATACAGTACACAGTGGAGTGCCTGGGATGCAAGAAATCTGAAGTACACAGCAAAGCACCAACAATACCACCTTGTACAGCCAGCAAACGCACAGGAGAAGCTCAATACCCAACCTTCTGAGTAAATTTGCAAAACGAAAAGTGACGGTTCCCTTGCCCCCCCAGTTACCATGCAAGGGCGATTACTATACGAAGGGGGGTGGGGACCCAAAGCGTAGGAAAGAGCACAATTCTTCAACACTGACCCAATCAGCACCTGGAATTCTGGGGTTTTTGGAGTTGACACTGGTGTGATGGTCAGATTTTGGCCTCTCGGCTGTGCCTGTCCTGCAGGACAGTGGATTGATGCTGGGGCTGTGAAAGGCGTGATGCAAACAGTCACTGGTAGGCGGCAGCAGTGCGGCCAATTGTGCACCTGCATTTGACTGCGTTCACACAGCCAGCCACGCATTTTATGGTCTTGTGGTGCCAGGTCCCCTGCTACTTTCACAAACCTGTGTCGGGTGGCCATGGGCACACTCAAAAATAGTGTTGAAGTTGCTCTCTGCATGCCATGGTATGCCTCTTGGACTTTGCACCTTGCGCCTTGCAGTCTGTAATTATCCCGAAAGTTTTGAGCGGGGCAGCAGCCCAACTGGGGGGTTGAAAATCGGAATTGATGAGTGCAGGGACATTGTACTTGAAACAAAAATGGCATTGGGTCGGTATTAATTGCAGAGCAGCCCTCCTCAACGCGCGCTGAAGGCGCCAAAGAACAATTGCTTGGTGCCCCTGAGAAACGTCCCGAAAACCGTGCTTTGCAGCTGACTGAGAGTGGAGGAAGGGGGCTGGGAAGCGGTCCAGCAGAGGCGGGAGGGCGTCGGGGGGGGGGGGCGGACCCTGTGCTGGAATAAAAACCAAAGCATGTCCCTGCCCCTCGCCCTTGCAACACCACAGCTCCAGGCACAGCTAGAGGCACTGCCACTATCACTTACAGCAGCTGTAACTATCATCACTTACAGCCACTGCCACTATGCCTACAGCTCCAGCCAGCCACAGCCGCTGCTACTATCACCCCACAGCCACAGCCGCTGTGACAGTCCCTTCAACCCGTGCCCCGTAGCTCCAACCACAGCCACCAACACTCCTACAGCGGCTCTGCCTGTGGGAAAAATTGTGGCAGTGGCTGTGCCGTGGCTACTCTGGCTCAGGGCGTGACATTGGCTGTGGTAGTGGTTGGACTGGACAGGTGGTGGTGGCTGTCACTGTTGGGGTGGCTGTGGCAGTCAGCTGTTGTGTTGCCAGGTGGATGTTGATGATGGAGCTAGGGCTGAGACTGAGGCTGTGGCGTAGGGGAAAGGCCAGGGATGTGCTCGAGTGGGAGACGCTGAATGGGAGTTTGAAACGCAGTCGCGGAAGCGGCATTGGCGGCCGGAAAAGCGGTTGGGGGACAATGTTTGGCCTTTTCAAAACGGTTGGTACCCTGTTGGTGGTGGACAGAAGCTGGTGGGACGGAATGATCTGTCACTGCCCCAGCCAGCGCGCCACCGCCACCACAGCTACAGCCACAGCCACACCTTTGTAGCAGATGATGTCGAACAGGCGGTAGAGCTCACGGTGAGCAGGCACTTTGGAGGCCGCGAGTGACCGGATGGGGACCAAGTCGCTGACGTCGTCAAACTGCCAGATCGGCATCTTGAGCGTGTTGATGATCGCGCGACACGCCTTGGCCTCCACTTCCTCTGTGTTCTCGTCCACCTTGTTGAACGTCGCCAGATACTTCAACAGCATTTGTTGGGAGTCCCCAGCACAGGCAGTGTCGCAGTCAAGGCATTCGTGCATTAGAAGGAAGAGCTTGCGTTGGGATGCATCGTCCACGTGCATGTCTTGCAGCGCGCTCATGTTGGCCTTGGCGATTTGCGCAGAGCGCTTCGACTTCTCCATTTCCAGGACCCGGATGAAATTCTTAGTGGTGAGCGACCGCGGAAGGAAGTCGAGTAGTTGATACATGTGCTCGGTCTCTGTCAGCATCCCAAACACTTCGTCAACCAACGGGAGGATCTCTTGTGGGGCTTCGTCGGCCAAATACAACCGCATGATCTCCTCGAGCTTCTCGTGAAGAGGATCCACAGGCTCATCACTTGCCATTGCGAGAGACGGACAAACAGGAGACTGCGTCCAGAGGACAGGGGGCAGAATGCTGCACAAGCACTGGCACTGACCACAAAACAGATCGCTTTGGAAAATCGGCCTCGCCCAAACAAAGAAAAATCCCAGTCCCCCCCATCCACAAAGCACGCGGTCTGTTTTGACCTTTGATGAAGAGTTGTTGACAGGCACAGTGTAAGTTCAGCGTGCTGGGTGGGGTGGAGGAGGATGGGTATCATACAGGTATCTGAATGATTTGGCCTGAACACACCTGCCACCGTTCCACTCTCTCTTTACTGGTATTTGCGGTGATGCCGCAGAACCAGTGGTTTGGTGATGAACTCTTTTGGTTGAGCGTTTGTGTCTCTCACCTAAACCAGTGAACAGGGAAAACGGATTGCGAGAGCAAGGAGGGCAATAGAGTCGAGAAGAGGTATGCCAAGCGTCTGAACAGTTCAAAATGGAGAATGTATTCATTGTTTTTGTCGTTGTTCGTCTTCTAGATGCATGCTGCACAAATATTCAGACACAAGTCTACATCTCAAGACCAAGTCAAAATACAAATGGGGTGCTCTGCATGCATGTGCAGACCACAGCTGCGGGGGAGCAAAATATCTGGATCAACATGTGTGGCATTGCATATGCAGAATCTTTTTTGCTTCAGTATAAAGGTCCTGACAGGGGGGGAATGGGCCCACTCTGTATGCATGCCTCCTCACAAAGAGGTGCCGCAAAGCCCACTTCTTCAGATACTACGTAGAGGAACGCTGTCTGGGACAGCGCGATCAAGGATGGCAAGCCCATTTGGTGCAGCTTCATTCTTGACATACTGTACAGGGTGGAAAATTTGTGTGGTGTGAGGCTGCACTAATTTTGGCGTGATAGCAGCTGATTGTACTTGTCAATTTCCGGATTTTGCCCATCGTGCAAGTTTTGGCAAACCCCCTATTTTTTTTTAGAAGGTCCAGATGTGGTGTTTTTTGGACAAAAGGAGCCCCCCCCTTTTTTGGCGCTTACAACTGATACAAGCATAATGGCCAAAAGAACGCTAGTGCAGAGACTAATGAATTGAGCTGATTGCACATGCATCCAGTGGATAGGGAGGAGGGAAAATGGTTTGTGCGGGGGGGGGGGGGGGAGGTTGGCTGGTTCCCCGGATCTCTCTCTCTCCTTCTCTCTGTCGCTGCCCTCAAGACACGGGCAAGTATAAGTCGAACAACCAATTGACGGGCGGGAGCGCGCGGCCCCGCCCCTGGGGTCGTTTGAGCCCCCTGAAGGAGGGCCATGAGGCAACGGATACTGGGCTCGCATACGCCCCCGTGTCACAGGCGGAAGGAGGGGGGGGGGGTTGGGAAAGGGGCTCCCATGACAGACCTATTACTTAACCCTTATGTGGGCTTCCTTTCTACCCCATTTTGGGGCCCCGAGACGGCATGGGTTATGTAGCCACTTTGCCCACATGTGGGCCCCTGAGAGCACAGGGTTTATGTAGCCTCAACCGAAACTAACTCCCGCCAGTCCCTATGGGGAAAGATAGGGGCACGGGCATGGCCTAGGCAATTCCAGCTCTGACTGCACCTCTGCTTCAGATTCGGATGCTGAGCCTTCTTCCGATTCCAATTCCTCTGATGTGTCAGATTTGACATCTGCATCCGAGTAGTTTACGCCAACGGGAGGCCCAGGTGGGGTGCTACATCCCCCATTTTTCTTTGTGCCACATCATGGGATGTGGCCGGAAATGACCGGACATAAGTACCACCACTGTTGGCAAGGGGTTGGGGGGCTTAGGTATGGTCCCCGTCATGGAAGCCCTGGAGGGGGGGGAGGTCTCACAAAGGGGCTTCAACGACCCCCACCCCCGCGCGCAAACCGGTTTTCTTCTTCCCATACCAAAAGCTGTATGCAAGAGACTTAGAAATGTACTATATCGGTATGAGCATTTAATGACTCCAAGACTGCTCCACACTACCTTCGAACGTCAGCGCCTCAATACTCCTCAGCTAGCATCCAACAAAAAAAACAACCATTGCTGGATGACTTTTAGGACACTCGAGCACCCTGCATGCACAATGCATGTTTTGCATCTCCACCCTCCTCTTTGCAATGCCAAACACTGCACTCACTGCTGTCCTTGCAACTGAACTGTCTCCGGTCAGTCCATGTACAGCTCTACCCATGCACATTGGACAGTGCGGCGGGTCTTTGCATGCCATCAAATGTTGCATGTGACTGCATTGCATGGCAGATAGGTGTATTGTGCAAGATTTCAAAGTGTGTGGTGCCTGTTGGGTGGTCCTATCTCAATGAAAAGTGCCTGCAGTACTATAACGACCATCGCGTGACAGTCACCCCTCACCTGCTCGCTGCACTAGGCACATTGGGGGAGACCAGCGCATCAAGGACCCCGCCCCCTGGGAGACACTATAGTGTATGCTGAGCTGCCACCAAACAAACCATGGGCTGAGCTTGTGGAAGTGTCTGTGTGTCCAGGAAGTGTCTGCATACCACTCTAAATTGAATATGTCTTTGTTTTGTATTCATGCAAACTAGGTGCTTGTCAGGGCCTGCGGCCACATAAAATTGTACTGCTTGTGGGAATGTTGTGCTGGATGGGGTTGTTACAGGGGTGCTGTAAAAGTCAGAGTGGTGAAGCACAGTCTTTAATGCTTCTTTTAAGTCATAATAAATGCATGATAGCTGGGAGTGTCCACATATAAAATGGAATAACAGGTCTTGAGACACCAAATCTATCGTTCATGCTGGTGCAGTTCCTGTTCTTCTCTTTTCTGAAGGGAAACCCCTGGGAACATGGTTTGCTTTCTAGGGCTTTGTAACTCACCCCATATCCAGCCCCACCCAGAACTTTACCTAATGCAAAAGAAAATCCTGTCCCAGAGATTTGCAATACACACAAAAAGTGCCATTTTATTATACAACACCTTGGAACAGCTGTGCCCCATACCCCACACAACATAGGCGCTCTTTGCCCAAACAATCTGCGTTTCAGAATTCAAATCACACTTGTCCCAAGGGTAAACATGGTTTTGCTATCAGGTTCCATGTTAGAGAAAAGGATTCAAAGTGTCCTGCCGAAGTACAGGGGATACAAGTGGCTGTGCCTCACAACACAAGGACCCTGAAGACAACACAGTGACCCGCAACAAAAGTTTGGTGTTGACCAAGGGCGGGAAGAAAATTGCTCTGCGGGGAGCGGTGGCACGGAAGCCCATTTGCCCAACGCCCCCCCCCTTCCTTGGCCACCGTGCCGGGAGGGGGGGTTTGGGGCAGGGGTGCCCTACCTGCCATGCCAGGGGGTTTTGGCATGACGCCATGGTGTAGTGTTCTCGTCTGCAGCTGGCGGCGCCTACTGGCCGATCGCCATTCGCTGCCCTTCCCTTGGACCCTTTCCCTCCATAGGCGGTGGTGCCCATCAGCTTCTCACCACCCTTTGACCTTCCTCTTCCTCCTTGCCCTAACCTTCCCTCTCCCCTCCCCTTTCCCTTCCCTTGGCCTTTCCCTCCGTAGGCCACCGTGCCCATCGGCCTCACCACACTCCTTCCCTTCCCTTTCCCTTGGTCGGTTGTGCCAACGGAGCCCCCGGACTTGCCCTGTTTCACTTCTCTGCGTCGAGTCCACGCAGAGGAAGGCAAATGCCTTCGCCGTTGGCCAGGTGCGTCCAAGCGGCCATCCCAAGCCGGCGGTGAGGTACCTCTCCCCAACGGCGGCTGGTGGGCCCTGGGATGGCCACTTGCGGGGTCGTTTCCCCGACGGGGGCACATAACAACCTTTCTCCTCCAAGTTCCCGCGCTCAGTCCATCCTTTGGCGAGCGCAACACAAACCCCCTACCCTCTCCTTCATGCCTTTGCTGCGCGGACGGGGGTTGTGGGGGATGCGTGGGTGCACGGGGGAGTAGGTTGTCAGGCCGTCAGGTTGTCCATGCCAGGGGGGAGGGGGTCGGTATGACACCTTGGTGTGTTTTAGTCTGCAACCGGCGGCGCCTACTGGCCGATCGCCACTTACTGCCCTTCCCTCGGACACTTTCCCTACATAGGCGTTGGTGCCCAACGGCCTCTACCACCCTGTGTCCCTCCTCTCCCTCCTTGGCCTATCTTTCCCTCTCTATTTCCCTTTCCTTTCCCTTGGTAGGTTGTGTCAACGGTTGTGCCACGGGGGGGGGGGTTGGCACAAGGCCTTGGTGGTTGGCTGTTTGCACACACACCCCACAGGGGGGGTGGGGTCCGACCCCAACATATATGGCTCAAAATGATCCCCACGTCGCGCTGATCATTTTGGCTACGCATATGTGGGGGGGAAAATTGTGGTGGAAAAAAATTTTTGGGTCAAATTTGTGTTCCGTTCTTACACAAGAAACAAAAGGCCTCGCACGGAAGTCCATTTCTCCAACACCCCCCCCTTCTTCGGCGGGCGTCCGTCGCCCCCCCCCCCCACTGCGCAGAGCAATTTTCAGGTCGCTAAGTGACCCCCCATCCCCTGGGGAAGGACAAAGGGTCGGGGGGGGGGGGGTTATGCACCATGACAAGGGAACATATGCACTCTCAACCCTAGCACCTACTTTAATGCACGCATCAACACACATCAGCGTCTTGATGCACTCAATGCAGACTCCACAACGGCCAGTTTATTAGCCCCACAAAACATACGGAAGCTATGCATTTTATGGCACATGGTATAACCACAGACGCCCCCCTCTGCAAAAGAGCTCATGCAACACTGATGGCAGACTGCCATGCTAAAAAATGGGGCCCGAGCCTTCACCTGATTGTTGCACTGCACCCAACACCGCATCCGGTACCCCCTGTCCCCCCCACATCAACACATAGAGCTATGCACCAACCACATTTCCCTCCGACATAGACAAGCAAATTTTGAATTTGGTGTGAGGTGCAAAAGCAAGGACAACAAGCCAACATGGCGTTTTAGGTGTACAAGGTTCGTGCTACCAAGAGCCTCAGTGTTGCAAGCCATCCTGTTGTGCAGTTCGAGCCCCAACTTTGAAATCCACTTTCAGCACACTATGAGGTGCACATCGAGGCTCATGCTGCACACTAGACCAGGGCTAGACACAGAGCTGCGACCTATGCAGCTCTGTAGCATATGAGGACTGAATACCTGGAGCACTTCTAGTTTTCTACATTGTGTGGGTGCAGGGGTGATATGCGACAAGACAGAACGGTCAGGGCAACCATCACGAGGAGCAGAATGCTGCAGACTGAGCGTTGGGCATTGCTGCACAACACCACAAGTAGTCCAACATCTCATGCAGCTGCAACACTGGTACTGCTGATGGTCAGGGTCGCTGATATTGAGGCCAATGCAGCTGCCAAGGGGACTGTGCTGCAGTGCAGTCAATGGGCCCCACTGATGCTTGCAAATGCTGCTATGTGGCCAACGCTGCTATGTGGTTGCAAAAGCTGCTGTTGTTGCGGTTGCCATTGCAACTGCTAGTACTGGTATTGCCCAGGTGGCTGGGGTTTCACAGAGAGTGACCAAGAGACAACAAATTGCACTCGTGCCAGGGACACATTACTTCGAGGCATACAGAATGCCTGATACACTAAAAGTGGAACAGCCCGACTCTGTACACAGGCGAGAACGAGATCTCCGCAATGCAGCGCAGGAATACTGCTGGATTGCACCTTTGCCCACTGCTGGAAAATGACAACATTTGCAGCAGAGGGCTTTGAAAACGGTAACTGGAACGAGTGTACCATGGAATTTTGCCGTGCGACGCCCTGCGCACAGGCGACAGGCACAACGAGACGGGGTGCTTAGCAAAGGGCCAGTGGGCCCCGAAGACCCCCTACCTCACCTCGAACTCACGAAACTGACGTCCACAACCCGCGAAGCCAGACCGATCTCCCAACCCAGATAGCAGAACTACTACTGCTGTCGCCTGCGCGAAGGGGGTACGCAGGGCGGACACGCTCCCAAAGCTGATTGCCGCATCGCCCCCCAGCCAGTCATTTGCCACCCTCCCTTCCCACCTCTCTCTGGCATAGTGAGCTTCCTCCACTTGTAGCCCAGCAAGGCTTTCCGTCACGCATGCATCAAATTCGTTCTCTCCGTGGTGTAGGGCAGCACGCCGGGCCACCGTCGCCCAAAGGCTCGGACCTGGCCTCATTCAAGGGTAATTCAAACGCATCACCGGTTGTTGCATCTCCTTGCATTTGGACACCAGCCCATGAGGTCCAGGTGATACGTATGCAGGACCACGGGCCTGCCTGGGGAAGGCCTCTGTGCATCATCATCAAGCTGCAGATCCACCAAATTGTGTGGATGAGCAAATACTGTGCAATATCTGACATGAGCCCGTCAGAAACGGTTCGTGGAGGACAAGCCAACTCCGGACCCTCCAACGCACACCCATCAGGAAGGTCAACCAGGGGGTACCCCTTGCACTGCGCACACACTGCGCGCTACTTTCAGACTGAATTTTCCCCTGAAGAGCCGCAGGTTAAGAGCCGCAAACGCGCACCTTCCAAATGCCCTCAAAACAAGGCCACCCCAGCTTCCCTAGCTGAACACAGTTGCGTACTGCCTTCCCTTCCCAGAACACGCCTTAAAATAATGGATCTGTTACGCCCTTCGGGATCCCAAATAAGAACATCCACCAATGTCATGAGGGAGCATAGCATCAAAATACCTGTTATCAAACAACAATAATGCCACAAATTATTGGTTTCTAGTACGGCGAGATGCCCAAATAATTGCACTGTGTGCTCGCTGCGCTAAGTGCGCCCCCAGGGAATGACCCCAGGCTTCTCCGTCTTCAGAGATCGCAGTGTTGAATGTTGTTGCATTGGCCCCTGTCGAGAGACCATGGGGTCAGAGGCAAATCTGCCACGAGTGTCGCCACGTCAGACGGACGCCAGTGGGATGGCTGGTCAGAGGTTAACAGAGCGCGGTGGCAATGGAACTGGGGTAGAAAGGGATTCCCCTATGGGCGGGTGAGGGGCTGCAGGACACAGCTCTAATAAAGAACAGGAGGAGGAGGAGGAGGCAGGAGGAGGCAGGAGGAGGAGGAGCCCGGAGGGCTGGGTGACGGGGGTCAGCAGGAAGCTGTTGTTGCCACATGTCCAGCCAAAGGCTGGGCATGATCATGTTCCCCCGTCTGCGGAGCCATCAGCTGAAGAGGCCCAAAAAATTATGTTGAAGAGTATGCTACAATGCTGATGGTGCTGTGCTGGGCGCGGCTGGAGGGGATGGCGTACGGGCCGTGATGATTGGGGGCCTGGGCGCCGCTTGGACAAGAGTGATGATTCCAAGACTTGGCCGGCCCTGTACACAGGCGACAGGCAGAACGACACCAAATGCAAAGCAAAGGCCCGATGGGCACTGTTGCTCGCAAAATCGCGAATCTCAGGTTTACAACTCGCAAAGCCAGACCAATCCCCCCAACTCTGACACAGAGGATCCCGACTGCTGTCGCCTGCGCGCCCTCTCCATCCACGACACACTGGCGCACATTTGGACACTTCTCCTCGCGGTTTCCTTCGTACACCCGCAGGCCCCCCGGACATTTTGGTTCAGCCATCCTCACCAGCCTTTTGGACGCCATTTTTGGACTTAATCTGGACCGCCTGAGCCATCCAGTCAAATTCGAGGGAGAGACGCGGACAAACTGTATGACAAGATCTTACATCAAAAGCCACACAAGGTACCCCCCCTTGTATAAGCTATTCAAAAAACAAAAATTAATACGGTCCCTACGCCTACTGTAGCTTGGACAAAGCCGTAGACGCCCAGGTTCAAAAAGAGAAGAGCAAGAAAGGGGAATATAATGCACAAATATCCCGAAAATCAGAGCTATGTGACTTGAGCAAGAAAGGGGAATATAATGCACAAATATCCCGAAAGTCAGAGCTATGTGGGTTCAAGTGGGCAAACACTCAGAACAAATGTGTCCATGACTCAATGTAATTGGCAAATTTGTCACCAAACCCATGTCTTACGTGGCTGCACTACATCTGGTACCGAATCAAACTAGTAGGTCCCAAATTAATACGATCCCTACACCGGCTGTAGCTTGGACAAGGCCGTAGCTTATACAGGGGGGGGGGGGGGATACAGTCCAAGTTTCCGTGATCCAGGGAGCATGTACTACCTCTGGGTCAAACCCAAGGCCACAGCACGGGATCGCGGCCATCCACTTGGCAGTATCAAGCGGCCCCAGTGGGAGAGAACTCTGTCTGGGCACGTGGCTGGTTGGCACGCACCTCCAACACAGCACAGTCTTGTGCTGTGCACGGCTCCAGTGTGCACAATGCAACGCGTTGTGCCTGACGCAACGTGTGGTACCTTGGGTGTCGAAACATTTGTGTTGCACTCCTGTGACTTCCTCGATGGCAGCACGGGTGCGCGCACTGGCGTGTCCAGTGCCACATTTGGGCTGTGCAGGCGCGGCAGTCAGTACTGTACACAGATATCAGAGCAAATATGCGGGGGGGGGAAGACAAGCATGCCGCCAGCAAGCATGTCCAGTACACTTTCTGGGACATGCCACGGCGTGGGGCGCACGCCAAGGACAGGCTTTCCTTCACAGCATCGAACACTCGATTTTGAGGTTTGGTTGGTTTGAAGGAGTCGCACTGACGCAGGTAATGATTCCCTTCTTGCCAAACTGTGCCCCCCTAACCCTCCCCCCCCCCGCCCGCATGATTGTGGGAGACCCAACCGAATGAGGTCGAAAGCGGCATTTTGCCTGGATGTCAGGGCCCATGGTGTTGCGCCCCTCGTGTGCCTGCCTCATTGGGGACAGGGTTATGCAGTTGGGGCTGTCCAACGCAACTGAAGGCTGGGGTGTGCTGGCGCAACCTTTGGAATTGTACAGCGGCAATGATGCAATTGCCTGGGGTAGAGAATGCTGCCGGGGAACACGATGCACAAAGCTGAAGCTCGACGGCGCAGTGCCACTGATCTGTGGTCCCGTAACAGAGGGACAGGAGCGAATTTCGGTTGACCAGTGAATACGAAGAGGGACGATGGGGGGGCCGTCCCTCTATGAAACCCACAAGACAACGGACCCCCAGACACGGGCCGAGCGCCAGCCAAGAACGCGGGCCCCAAAGAAGGCCCAGATAAACAGCAGCGGAGTCGGGGAGGGTCTGCAGGAGCCTGGGAAAGGCACAGCGCGCGCCACGAAAGGTGCGTAGGGCACCTGAAACACGAGACTGGGACCCGGGAAACCAAGGGGCGACCGTATGTCACGCAGCGTGCTGCCCAAAAGTGAGTGTCTGTCAAAGAGAATGCATTCTCTGCTGATCAAAGCGCCATGGAGACCCCGGCTGCTGCAGGCGGCATCGGAGGAGGCGCACCCCAGGATTCGTAGGAAATCAATACATTCGATTGGATTGGATTGGCTCTGACGTCTAAAACGTGAGGCAGATCCTAGTCATCAATGATTGCATCCCTGCAGGACAGCCCTGCCCGCCCCCAAGCCCCGACAAGTCAATCCACAGCAGTTACCATCACAGACGTCGGGCCAACGCTCATGAAAAGCGTCAGAGACACAGAGACCAGGGCGGGAGAACGCGAAGGCGCAAACAAAACGTTTACTGAAGCAGGTTGTCAATCAGGACCACATGGGGCTTGCAGTCGTCATGGATGTCCATGGCGCCTTTCAGGTTGTCGCGCAGGTCGTTCCCTTCGAGGTAGCACTGCCCCCGCTTGCAGATCCAGACGCCCTCGTACTTGTTCTGCTGGATGCGGTTGCGGAGCAGGCGGGGCTTTCCTTCTGTCGTGACCAGGACCCCTGCATTCTGGTTTTCATAGATATCGTTGTCCTCCAAAACACCCTCCCCGCCATCGAACACATACACCCCTGTCTCCTTCCCTATGAACGGAGTCAATGGTATCACAACAAAGAAGACAATGACAGTGGCGTGCTCTGCTATGGTATGCTGTGTTGCGTTATGTTGTGTTGTGCTGTGCTGTGCTGTGGTGTGGTGTGGTGTGGTGTGGTGCGGTGCGGTGTGGTGTGGTGTGGTGTGGTGTGTTGTGATGTGTTGTGTTGTGTTGTGATGTGTTGTGTTGTGTTGTGTTGTGTTGTGTTGTGTTGTGTTGTGTTGTGTTGTGTTGTGTTGTGTTGTGTTGTGTTGTGTTGTGTTGTGTTGTGTTGTGTTGTGTTGTGCTGTGTTGTGTTGTGTTGTGTTGTGTTGTGTTGTGTTGTGTTGTGTTGTGTTGTGTTGTGTTGTGTTGTGTTGTGTTGTGTTGTGTTGTGTTGTTGGTGTCCTGTGGTGTGGTGTGGTGTCATGTGGTGTCTTGTGGTGTGATGTGATGTGCCGAAGGCGCTGTTTCCAAATGGCAATGGCCGGGATGGTCTTGCATACGGGTAATGCAAGCTAGAAGGGCTCTGTGTCAAAACGCGCGCTGTGTGTAGTATGTGGTGCACCTGTGGCAGAGGGCCATCACTCTCTCTGGTGCCGAGTGGCTGCTGCCTGGGGCTGCCCTGGGGACGCCTTGCCGCTCTGCCTGATGGTGCTACTGAAGTTCTTGCTGGGCCCAGGCCTTTGTGCCTCCGGGCCCTGGTCGGGCAAGGACACCCACTGCACACTGCCCGCCGCGGGGTGTCAGTGAACTGCAGGATCCCCACTGCCCACTGCCCACAGCAGTGGTTGTGTTGTGTTGTGTTGCGCTGTGTTGTGCTGTGCATTCTTGTGCTGTGCTGTGCTGTGCTGTGCTGTGCTGTGCTGTGCTGTGTTGTGCAAACAACAGCCCAAAATGGTTTCTGGCATACAGTTTGATTTTTCCGCAGCGGATTTTTCCGTTGGGGACCCTTGTGGCAGCAACTCACATTGAAGCAACACCAGCGTACCTTACGTTACCCCGCAAGGGCATCTCCTCTAAGGCCGCCATCCAGACAGCAGCAATGTACGAAGCCTTTCCACGGCCCATGCTGCTTGGATGCTCACTACATCACCCTGCTCCCTCCGGCCATGGGGCACTCCTGCGCCTCTGACTCGCCCCCCGGCCCACTTGAGGCGGACACAGAGGCTTTGGAGCACTCTTTTGAACCTTTTCTACAGCACCACTGCGAAAAGGTCAGGACCAGGGCGCGGGCTTGGGGTATGGACAGGGGAGCATGCCTTGATGGATCCAGTTGTTGCGGAGGCTGGGGTTGCCCGCCGTCTTGATCAGCACCCCGGCCTTCGAGTTCCCGTAGATGCGGTTGGAGGCGATGTCGCCGCCGCCGCGGTCGCAGCAGAAGATGCCGGCCTGGGCGTTGCTGTGGATCTCGTTGCGCGCGATGGTGGGGCAGCCCCGGCCCTTGATGACGATGCCACTGCCCTGATTCCTGCAAATCTCGTTCTCCTCCAGCACCCCTGCATAGGCACAGACACAGGGAGGGCATCGGACCCTCCTCACACCGCGGTGTTCACAGGACATGTTTGTTGCGCAAGGGGGCCAGGGCATGACACCTGGTTGTGTTGCTGTCTGCAGCTGGCTATCGGCCTCTCACCACTTACAGCTGCCCTTTCCCATGAACCCTCTCCCTCTGTAGGCGGCGGTGCCAATCGGCCTCTCACCACCTTGTGCCCTCCCTCTCCCTGCCTGGCCTATCCTTACCTCCCTACTCACCTTTCCTTTCCCTTGGGAGGTTGTGCCAACGGGCTGGGGGGGGGGGGGGGTTCGCACGCCTGGCGTGCCCACCTTGCGACTAAAACACAGATGCACCCGGTCGCTTCACGTACGCAATGTGTGGGTCATCTTGCAAGTTTCTGGTCTCCTTTGGGGCTGGGGCAGAGGTGGACCCCACTCGCCAACGAGGGGGACTGGGTACCGAAAATTGCTGGAGTGACGCCTGGTGTTGTTTTGACAGGGGCACTGTCTACGCGCGATGTCTCCTAAGAGTGAGCCGAGTGGCTTCGGCAGTTGTAGCGTTGAAGAACAGCATGTTGGCATCCGTGAGGTTGGGATCAGGGCCTGGGCAAGCACACCAGCAGGGTGGTCCTTAAGGGAAAAGAAAGGGGTACGCCAACAGAAACGAACGTTCACGGGGTCGCTCTCTGCTGCATGGTTGGGCAAGACACAAAACCACAGAAACAGTGTTGAACAACCGCTGGAGGTTGACAGTTGAAGGTTGGCAGCGGATGGCGGTTGGCAGTTAGTGGTTGGGGACAGCCCTGCACATCAGACATTCCCACTTTTGCCACCAACCGAGAAATGGAACTGTCAAAATCCACAGTTACACAAGCGGATCCACAAGTACGCGCGCGGGCGCGACGCGGGCACTAAGCAACGCACCGGTAGATTCGTGGCACACGAACACGCCGGTCTCACGCCCATCGCGGATCTTATTGCGCGTGAGCGTTGGGTTCCCGCCGCGCTTCAGCAGCACCCCGGCGTACTCGTTGTTGTAGATATCGTTGCCCTGCAGCCGCCCACGCCCGCCGTCAAAGACATACACCCCCGCCTGTTTGCCGTCGTGGATGGCGCAGTTCCGCACGACAGGGTCCGCGTCTGCGCCGTGGATGGCAATGCAAGCTCCAGAGTGCGACTGGACGTCGCAGTGCAGCAACTGGAAAGTACCTGTCGTGGGCAGCAGGAGAGCTCCGAGCACTGCAACGGGAGCGGGGCGTCAGGAGGGACTGGGCGGTCGGACGAGGTTCGCAAAACCATCCGGAGTGGCTACTGTCGGTTACACATGCCGGGGGCGGGACTCGGGGAGCATCTTGTGGGACGAGCAGCGCGTTTTTGAGCGGCGGGAGGGGCCACAAGGCTCGAGAGAAAGGGCACGGGGGGCAGTCCGGACAACCCGCCCTCCGGCTCGGAGCTCTTCAGTCCGCCCCTGTCGAGACTCGTCGGTGGTTCCCCCCGGCGGCCCAACGACCAAAAAGGGAAGCCAGATTTCCCCGCCCCTCTTGTCCGTCATACGGCCGGGTCCCAAATCAATACGGCACATACGCCGCTTGTGGCTGAGACACGGCGCATCTCGTGCACGGCATTCGGAACTGTATCATGGAGGCACTCGGGCACAATCGGTTCCAATGCCACGTGTGCTCCAGGCCCATGGACCCACAACAAATCAAGTCGGTGGTGGCCGAATGGGTGGCGGACAGTCAACCAGGTCATACCCACCCAACCCCCCTCCCCCAGGGAAGTATTCGAAGAAGGGGATGGGGGGGGGGGGGGTCTGGGACCCAAAATTTTGTGTACCAAAAATGGCCCGACCAGATTTTTCCAACGGTAAATTTCGTTTTTTCCCACGATGGTCACTTTGGTCTGGAGGCCATGAGCAACGGATACTGAGCTCGCATGTACCCCCTTGTCACAGGCATATGGTCATAGCTATTTGGTCTGGAGGGGGGGGGGAGTTGGCACAAGGCCTTGGTGGTTGGCTCTCTTAGCCTGTGGCGGCGCCTATTGGCCTCTCGCCTTTGAACCTTCTGCTAAGACAAGCAGGCATCCGCACTGCCGCGGGCACTCCCTCCTCCTGTGGTGTACAGCCATTCTATACTTCCCTGCCCCCCACCCCCCTTGCGCAAGTGCAGGCGAAGTCAGGAAAACGACGGGACGACGGGCCGTACTTGGACAGGGCCGTTCTTGCGCGCGACCTCTGGACCCTCTACCATCCTCTACCATCCGCACACAACCACGTCACGTTACATTCCGGACCGCAACACCTGTAGTCAGAAGAACGACGGTATGACGGGGTCATTGGACAACGCCGCTCTTGCGCAAAGCCAGGGGAGGGGGGGCTCGGGGCCCATTGTGACTAAACAAATCACCACAAATGCCCACGAATCGAGCATCACGGCCGACATCTACAAACCGGGGCAGAATTAAATCGGGCCCCAAAATTCAAATGGTCGGTGACTCGGGGCTGGGCCCGTCCCGCAAGGCCCGAAGGGTGCCTTTGTTTGCGCTTGGGTTTCTGCACTCACGAGACGTGAGGCTTTGCTTGAATTCTGAGACAAGGCGAAGATAAGGAGAGGGAGTGAGAAATAGGGAAGGGGTGGGGGCACCAAGGAGCTAACCCCCAGCCCGGCTCTAACCGGATGGAGTTGATGGACTCGGCCCCTTGAGTTGGGGATATGGACTCACACTCCACAAATTTGGGTGGCCCCTTGAGTTGGGGACATCGCGGCCCCAGGAGGCGCATCCGCCCTCCCGCTACCACAGCCGTGGCGCATCACAGACGAACGGGCACTGTTCGTGATTTGACTGCCCCATTCAATTCTGCGCATTTTGCCGACACACAAGTGGGGGCTGGGTCTCCGAAAACGAACTTTGGGCGAAACCCCTGCTGTCCCTCGTGGGCGTAGGGCTCTGGAGTCGGGGCGGGCGGCGTACCTACACTTCCACGCCCCCCGTCCGTGACCCCGCTTACTGATATCTCTGAAAACAGGAAAACCGGTTGCCGGGACGTGCTGCTATGACTGGGGGGCACACCTGCGCGGATATTCACGCCGACAAACTTCCCATCGAGGCCCGGCTCCGTCCCCGCCGCCGACCGCAGCTGCCGCACCGCCACGTGCTCCATGCGGCCGGAGGGGGCGGTGACCGTGACCGCGGTGCGGCCGTCCACTTCCACGACGACCCCGGGCTCTCCCACGATGACCACGGCCTTGTCGATCACGAGATGGTCGCGGTACGTCCCGCTGCTGACCACGATCCGGTCACCCGCCTCCGCTGCGCGGAGCGCGAGCGCAATGGTCGCGTGCTCCTCGGGAACGCGGATCGTCGCGGACGCGCGCTCCAGCCCCTCCGTCTTCGTCTCCGCGACCCAAGAGGCCGCCCGACTGCGTACGGGGGCGTGCGGGGGCTCGCGCAGCGACGCGTACGCGGCCGCAGCGCAGCGGTTGCGGGGGTTCGGGACACTGACGGGGATGTTTTCCTTGTCGGCGCCGCATGGCGCACACGCGATGGTGTCGGTGCCCGGAGGCTTCGCGACGACGTCGCCCAGCAGGCGGTTGCTGGCCGTCGCCACCCCAAGGGGCGTTGCAAGCGCTCCGCCCGTGCCCCGCGCGCTCGCGATGTTGCGCGCGGCCCCGACCGCCGGAAGCCCGCGCGCGGTCTGGGCCGCGGCACCAGGAGCGGCGCGGCCGGCGTGCGGCGACCCGCCCCACGAGTGCGACCGGGTCAGCGCCCGGGGCTTCTCCGCCACTGGGCGGGCCCGGGGCCCCGCGGCCCCGGACGGGGCCGTGGGGACGACCGGGGCCTTCTGCAGGGGCTGGCGCACGTGGTGCGCCCGCTTGGGGTTCTTGTGCGTGATTGCGTCGCAGCGGGCGCACAGGCGGTCCCCGTCGCACGCCGCACACGCGACCACCGCGATACCGTCGAGGCAGCGGTCGCACTCCTCCGCGGTCGCCTCCCGGTGGAGCGGGGACCGCACATGCGTCGCGCGCTTCGCGGCGCGGTGCTGCTGCGCGTCGCACGCACTGCAGAACACTTCGTCGTCGCAGGCGCTGCATTGCACCACCGCGGGCTGCTCCTGGCACATGTCGCACAGCGTGACCGTGGCCTGGGAGAGCACCCCGGCGGATGGGGCGGCGGCGGGGTTTGCGAGGCGGGCCAGGACCTCGGGCGCCGTGGGCCGTGCCTCCGGCTGCTTCTCGAGCAGGTCGTGGGTGAGGGCCGCGAGGGCGGGGCCGTAGCCGTTGTGCAGGATCTCGCGGGTGACCTCGTCCACGACCCCGGGGTTCTCCAGGATTTGGCTGTTGATGGGGCGCTCTCGGAGGGTGCAGAGCTCCATCAGGACGATGCCAAGGCCCCACATGTCGACCTATGGGCGCACGCGGGGGGGGCTCGAGGCATTGGCTGGGCGTAACCCCACCGCGCCCCGCCCCAGGGTACGGCCATGTCCCAAATCAGCCCCCCCCCCCCCTAGGCTGGGAGGTGAGCACCTCCCAGCCTGGGGTCTTCGTGATGACCGCATACCGGGCACTGATCAGGCCGTCAGGGGAGGACGCCATGGGCAGAAGTTGCATTCTGGATTCCCACCCAGGCAGGTGGATGCCTGCAGCAGTGCGGATGCCCGCAGTAGTACGGATGCCTGCTTGTCTTAGCAGAAGGTTCAAAGGCGAGAGGCCAATAGGCGCCGCCACAGGCTAAGGGAGCCAACCACCAAGGCCTTGTGCCAAACCCCCCCCCCTACACGGCCCCCATTCCACTTGGACGCAAGTGGCATTCAAGCCGGTGGCATCGGGCTGGGCTGCCGGGCGCAAGATGCACTCGCCCCGTCGAAGATGCCGAGGGAGTATGTACTGCATCCACCCCCCCCTGCCTCCCCTTTGCGCAGCGAACACCCGGTCCAACGACCAGCCCCTGGCCAAACGGCGCATTTGTTCTTTCCCGAGCGACCACCTGCTGGTCAAAAAGTGCAACACGGCACTGGTCACATGGGCGGAGGACAGTCAGCCAAATCGCAATAGACCCACTGTGACTCAGCATAACCACCGAACATGCACGCAAACCGGCCCTGTCTTGGGCAAAGTGGGAGGGGGTGACGGTGCGCACATGGGGGCGTGCAGCAAAATGTAGGTCCTCGGTCCGCTCACCGTGTTCAACACACTTATCTGAGGCTGGATGCTCTGTTTGAATCCAAAAAAAAAAAGGCTGTGGCTGTCCTGGGACGCTTCAGAGTGGGGAGGAGCGGGAGGACGGGGGTAAGCCCCAATTTAGGCTGAGCTAGGCGAAGGAGGAGGCGGAATCTTTGGTAGACTTGCCTTGTTTAACACACCCACCCAAGAGGTACTGGATTGCAACCACTCAAAGGCACATAACTTCAAAAAGGAATGGGAAGGAGGCATGATGCAAATCGGTGAGTGAAAAGCGTGGTGGTGGTGGCGGCTGGGGCTGGGGGGGGGGGGGGGGGAAGGGACACGGGGCAGGTTGTTGGGCATCAATAGGTCAAAGTTGCACTGTCCGCACCCGCTCCGCACGGCCTGCGGCACCTGCGGCTCCAGCCGCGCCCGCCTTCACACGGCCTTCACCGCTCGGCAGTTCAAGCGTTTCTGGGTTCAAGTGCACCCAAGTGCACCCACCGCATCATTCTGCCCGTCCCCATTCCCCCTGATTTGGGTCGCGGCTCTCTCCAACACGTGACAGGCTTCGCTCCCTTGACCTCCCCGTTGTGCTGCCCCAACGCTCCATCCCAAGTGCTACCCGGGTGGTGGGGTGCATACCGGGCCTCGTGCTCTGGCTCAACAGTCTTCACGGCACCATCTGCACAGGACCATACCCAAGCTGCATAGCAGTGCCTAGTACCAGTAACAATGAGCCTGGCTCCTGTATGTAGACCTTTTTACTGGAGTCATGCCATCCCCCAGGCAACTACAGGAAACCCAAGAGGCCTGGGTTGTGGCCGCTCGGGAGGGTGTTACTATCGGCGATGTCATAGGGGGAACGTCAGCGCGCCGGGCGCACGCCGGGCTGGGCGCACGCAGCCATGTAGCCCGGTCCATGCCTGCCTTGCATTCCACAGGGTGAGGTTCGGGGTGCGTTCAGTGGGTGGGTTTCTGGGAGGGGGCGGGGGGTCAGTGGTCAGGCGAGCTGGTCCCGGTATGACCGGATGTGGGGGAAGGCTCCTCCTAAAATGGTTTGATTCCAAAGCGTCCCCAGTGCCGTCGGGCAGCCAGCTCAACCTGCTACGCACATCCCATTGTGCCTGGGACAAACTCTGCACGACAGCACCTTGTCCCAGCCCCAAGCGGTTGCTGGTGCTTGGAAAAGCGGTTGCATGGCAAGCCCTGACGGGAACCAAATGGTTGGCGGGCCTTTGGGGATGGACAGAAGCGGTTGGCGCGGACAAAACTGTCACGAGGGGGCTTGCCAGGGGGTTTGAAGGCTCAGTAAGCCTGTTGGTTGGTACTTCCAGACTCCCAGGTGTACGCACTGATGTGGGTTTTCAGGAGGAAGTTATCTGCATTGTATATCCACAGACGGTTAGGGAACGTACTGTGGCACGTGAGAGGGGCACTGTCCCTCTGCTCGCATGTGCTGCTCCCGCCCCTTAGTGCCCCTCGCATGCCGGTGCCGGCACCCCTCACATAAAGTCATTTTCATGACAGTGAAGTTCGCAAGGGGGGGTTCCACCGATGCAGCCCTGCATCTGTGTGTCCCCCATCCCCTTCCCCGACTCGGGGTCGCATCTTGGGGTTGTGCGCACCTTTGAATCGTACTTCTGCTGCAACATCAGTTCTGGCGCGAAGTAGTAGGGGGTCCCCACGACCGTGCGGCGCCCGGCAGTGCTGATGGCGGTCGACAGCCCGAAATCCCCGATCTTCACGTCGTCCTGCGCTGTGAAGAACACGTTCGTGGGCTTCAGGTCGCGGTGCAAAAGGTCGCGGCCGTGAATGTACTGCAGCGCGCGGCACAACTGCGACATCCACTTCACGATGCGCCGCTCGTCGAATTTCGTGTGCTTCCTTTTGGCCTGCGGAACGGAGGAGGCAGTGTGCGACTTGGAGGGCAGCGGCAAAAACAGGTCATGTCCCGGTACTTTCGCAGTCGAAAGTTGGTACCACGCCCCTTTAAGTGAGCCCAAAGGGCCAGTGATGGCAACATGAGGAGGGGCTTGGTCCCCCTCGGCAGCCCCCCCCCACATGTCTGCTCCTCAATCCAGCAAAAAACGCTGCCATACTCAGACCCTTGTGAAATATTCTTTCGGCTGACCCCAACCTCATCCCAAGCCCTGTTGCAGCTGTGCCAGGTGACCGCAAGTGAAAACCATGAGAAACACGGCAAATGGGGGGCATTGCATATCAACCTTTCTTTGAGTTTTGCTGGCTCTTATGCCTTGGTTGCAAGCACATGCTGTTGGCCTGCGTTCAGGCTGTGACTGATGCCTGTGTGGACCCGCGGACCCGCAGACGCGTGTAGGGTTTCGACAAATAGGGCTTTCGAGAAATAGAGTTCCGACAAATTGGGGTCCAACAAGTAGGCTCTGGACAAATCAGGGTTCGACAAATAGAGTTTCGACCAGTAGAGTTTTGACAAACAGACGTTCGACAAATAGAGCTTGGACAAATAGAGCTTGGACAAACAGGGGTTCGACAAGGGGTTCGACGAATAGGGGTTGGACAAATAGGGCCTCGACAAATGGGGTTTCAACAAATAGGGTTTTGACAAATTGAGTTTGGGCGAATAGGGTTTGGACAAATAGGGGTTCAACAAACGAGTTCCATAGATTACCCCCCCCCGCCTCAGATACCGAGGCCTTCTGCCAACCCCCCCCCCCAAATGGGCGGGGGCCGTCACTTGGCCCAAAAAGCATAGGAAACACTTGGCGCTGAAGGCGCCGACGAAAATTTTTCTTTAGGTTACACTGGAACTGGGGTTGGGGTGGACCGTCACTTGGTGACCGCCCCCCCCCCCCCCCCTCATGGGACCGGCCTGACATTTGGGGGGGGGGGGGGTTACAAGGGGGGCTGGGGGGCAGTTTCAGACAAATGCGTTTCCGACAACTCGATTTTCCGACAAATTTGTCCATACAATTTTTTTTTCACTGAATTAGCCACAGCAGCGCGCCCACAGATTTAGCCTTCCTGGGCCCAGGGTTTGCAATGGGATGCGTCAGCAACCATTTCTCCTTTGCACACACACTACAGACAGAGACGAATTGTGTAAACATGTTTCATCATAAAAGTCTGCCATACTCGCTGCAGGAGGATTCTTTTTTTGTTTTTCATATAATCATGCAGCTGGCCTCTGTTGCTGCTGTCAAAGCTGTGGCTGGCCTTCGAGTGAACCTGGCAAGTGAGCAGATTTCAACGTGTGTGCTGGCACAAGGGGCGGGAGGGCTGGGACGGAACAGGTGTCTCGAAGAACGGACGGATCAAGGCGTGCCTCTCGTCACTTGCGGAAGGGCCTAGTTTTGTCAACGTGGGGCTGCATGTCGTGTGTGGACCGGGGTTGGGGTTGGAGATGAGCGGCAACCTCTTTGATCTGGGTGCTCAGGTCCCCATGCTCACAAAGCTCCATGACCATGCAGACATACAGGTCTTCGTAGCGGTCCCTGTGGATGAAGAAGTCCTTGTAATTGGTGATGTGTTCGTGCTGCAGGTCCATCAGCATTTTGATCTCCCGTAGTGCAAAGTTCATCTCATAATTGTCTCGGGCCAAAATCATTTTGCAGGCATACTGCACGTCGGTGGCCTTATGCCGCACACGCAAAATCTTGCCCTGCCCCCCGGAGCCCAAGCGGTACAACTTTTCATATTCCTCCATCAGAGCTTCAGAGGATGACGATGGGAGAATACCATGCGGCTAAAAGCCTGGAAGAACATGGATGAGCTGGTACAAGCGACATGATCATAACTGCATTCTGCTGGAAACTACAACCCATTTCTCTGGTGCGCTACTTGTGGAACATACATCCCCTCAACAGCCTCCAAACTGCCCCCATCCCAGCCCCCCCCCCCCAAAACTTGGTGCCAACGCTGCGCACAAACACCCCCTGAAGTGGTGAGAAAAAACATCTTATTCACCCAGTAGGGCATTGGAAGGGGGAGGGGCAGTAGGGGGAAAATTTGCACAGTTATCTTGGGCCATAAACCGTCAGATGTGACCTCGCCACTTTGCTCCAGCCACGCCTGCCTTCACACGGCCTGCAGCGCATTGTCAATTCCATCCAGTGAGTGAAGATGTTCCTGGGTGTCCACAGGTTCATGTCTCTACATCCCTGGCTGGGGTATTTTTTGGGGGTGGGTGGGGGTTGCCTGCACTTCACAAGGACAACCTGCGCACCTTTTAGACTATTCCACTGGGAAACAGCCCCTTTTGCCATAACAGGAGTAACTTGGCTCCTACCCTACCCTACCCTAGCCCCTACCGTATCGGGTATCCAAAGCAGAGAGGAGTAATTTTTTTTCTTACTGTCCGGTTCCATCAACAATTGTGCGAGATTGTTCCGGCTCTTCAGACTGATTGTCTGAGACTGTACACAACCGTCCCTGACAGCATGAGGTTATGGGTACCCCCCCCCCTTGTATAAGCTACGCAAAAGTCCCAAATTAAAACGGTCTCTACGCCTACTGTAGCTTGGACAAGGGCGTAGCTTATACAAGGGGGGGGGGGGTACACTTGGTAATGCTGGTGGTGCCTTCCCCAGGGGCAACTCATGCTGGATTGCTGGAAATGGGGTGCAATGTTTGCAAAAGCACAAGCATGAATTAAACACTGGCCATGAGGTTTTTGGCCAGTGGCCAGTAGATTCTTTATTTCAATGTTTATTTTTGAATTTTTTGTGTTTTTTGTCAAAAAAGTGCATGACATGAATGAGTGTACATGGCGTGTCTGTGTGCATTTATGCCATCACCCACATCTCAGATCTTCCCACTATGATGCGCCATGCCGGGTGACACAAAATGCTAATCACCTCCCCTCACCTGCAACAGATTCCAAATTTGATACCCTCAAAGATGCACAAACGCACAAATGATGTAAGGATACGTCACAAAGGGGACAAAAACCATTAGCAACGAATGTAGATGTGTCAATAAACACCAATAAACGTCAAGAAACAACGGGTATCCCCCCCCAAAAAGGGCATTTTTTGAAAAATAAACGCATGAACGCGTGTATTTGCCATTTGGCTAGTGGCCTGGCCAGTACTTAATTCATCCTTGCAAAAGCAAAAGAGAACCGCATCAGAATTTGGGACAGGCGCATAGCATCACCAAAACTGGCGTGACCGGAAATAGAAAGTAACAGATTCAGCCGCACCCAGCTCTCTAAGAGAACCGCGGTTGCCCGCATGCAACGCAGACTCAATCCCTGCTCACGGCGCGAGATTGACACAACCCAAAATCCCAGGGGCAAAACCAGCCCCCCGCTCAACAATGCTACTGGACCCTACCAACAACACAACCACGGTTGCCAAACAAGCTGGGCGCAGCACGCACCCACACACAGCGGGGGGTGGGTGGGTGGGCGGACGTGCCAGCCAAGAAGATGGCGGAGGACCACCATGGGTGGGTGGGTGGGAAGACAGAAAAATTGCCTAGTGAGGGGCACGCAAACAAAAATTGAAACGAGGTTCAACTAGCCACTGAAGTGGGAGAAAAGTGGCACGGTGGTGGACTGGTGCGAGGCCAGGCTGGTCACCCGACCAGAAATGGCCCTCCTGATGAAGGGGGTGGCTTTCCAGCACCCGTCAGCCAAGCTCCCCACCCCGGATCTCGTACTGTGGGACAGATGGGTAGATAGTTTCTCGCCAAATGCCCAAACTGTATGCAAGTCACAGGTGCGTTGACGCATTAGGCAGCAGTGTTGGCACGCAATGACTTAAATAGACAGATAAATCTAGCCTCTGTGGTGCGTGGTTTTGATTACAAACAGTACCCCAGGGGGTGGTGGTGGCCGCAGCTACGGTCGGCGTTGGCATCACTATCCCGGCTGCACTTGGTGCCGAACTACCTACTGAAAAAATGGGCTGCGGAGGTCGCTGATCTTGGGTTGTACTACACGCCGCCTCAACGCTGGGCCCCACATGGATTCCGATGACGCTTTTTGCTCGGAGGCGACTCATTGGTCAGCGCCATGGGCAATGTGCCTCATAGGTGCTGTACAGTCATTCATATTGGTATTGGTACTTGTGTATTGGTACTCAACCGCCCGTCGGCATAAATGTTTACGATCTTTGAGAAGAATACCCTCCACCACAGTGTTCGGGATACGTAGCCTAGCCGCCTGATTGAGATCTTCCGATGGCGTATCCCACCACGTTTGCAAATGCACCTCCAATTCGCCGAGTGCGTGACAAAACTCACGCCGAAAGTGATGGCACCACGCTGGGCACCGGATTAATCTGGCCTGCACACATCCAGGGTGCTCGCTGCCGCATAGTGCACACAATGTCTTTGTCATGGACCTGGGGTAGTCACATGCTGCCCAAGCGCCATTCCCCCACGGCCATTGGGTCTACAGTTGGCACCCTATCCCTTGCAGTGGTTTCCATATCACCCATTGCACTTCGGGCACCTTGTGTTGGTGGCGTAGTCTCACAATCCATTTTCTAGCCGGTGTTGGCGCTTTGCCCCTGCTATGTGGATGCTAGCTGATGATGTAAAAACAATGTCTTGCGGGGCCAAATTCGCCGCTTGTTTGGCCAGACCGTCTGTGATGTTGTTGTATCGGATGACCTGTTTGTCTTCTTTGTTCTTCACCTCCCAGTCTTTGCAGTGTCCTTTGATCCATTTGGCCCGCAACTGTTTGTGGCGCATGGTGTTAGCCAGGGGGGTTTTGAGGTCCACATCAGATTCTTCCCTCGTGGGCTCAGTGGCTGCTACCTTGGTGACCGCTTGGTTGTCCAACTTTGCCGCCTGCCTTGGGGCATGCAGTTGGGTGATGAGGTATAGTCCGCAGATCTCGGACCTGTATGACTCCTGCCCCAACACCCGGGACAAGATCCGGGTTTCTCCGACCACTATGCTAGCCCCTGCCTTGCCGTCATCCAGGCGTGTGCGATTCAAATAGAAGGGCCCTGTTGTGAGAATGGGCCTGTGGATGTGACATCTATCCGTCATGTCCACTGGCCGATAATGTGGTGGTGGGGTCGTTGGGTGGGGGGGCCGTGTCCAAGTTTCTAGTTTTCCGTACTTCTTCTGCACGTCTGGCCTTGTCCAAGGTCCATGTGTGGCCACCTCTTCGGTTGTGTCCTCCTCGTCGAACAAGGTGGGCTCTCCTTGCGTGCGGCTGGGCACAGCCCTGTGGTGCGGCATGCGTGCCCTAAGTTGTGTGACTACCTTTGCGCACATGGGCAGTATCCTCATGCTATCCGGTCTGAGGAGCTGTCGCCAGAGCACAGTTTTAATCGTCGAGACCATGGTTGTGCGCTAGCGCCAGTATACCTAGTGCGGGCCCATGCCCCCCATACTCTTGGTTGTCACCACCTTTCCCACATCCCGCTTGGGGCACATACATGGTCTGGATGTGACAAAATGTTGGTCCTTTTTGTTTATGGCATACATGGTGGTATCATTTAGGACCAGCAGCCACTTGTAGCTCCACCTTGGCAGCAACGTAGTACAGACCAATTCGGACCTTTCCCATTCCGTGAGTGGCGGGTCTTCATAGCTGCCGAGGTCTATTGTGACTGCTTGGTAGATATCTTGCTCGACGTAGAGACGCATGGATAAGTGTGCCACTAAATGGCCCAAGTAGTGTACAATAGCCGGCAATACTATCAGAGTTGCTCCTTGGAAACTGACAGACGTCGCATCATGCAAGGCCTACCAGTGGTGTATTTTGGTCTTGTGGGCATCGCTACAAAGCACTGCTGGACTCATGTATCATTTATTGTCCGAAGTGCCTCCTGCGCCTCAAACAAGCTCTGCACCACTAGGGCTACATCATCCATGTATGTGTATACTAACACATCTAGGAGCTGCTCCTTGAGCTCACTCAGGTGCGGGTTGTAATAGAAAACGAACAGGATGGGCAACATGGGGAACCCTTCTTTATCACCTCGCGTCGTTTGATAGTCAAACCCTCCTTTTGGGTAGTCATTGTGGGATCAGGTGTATATGTTGTGCAACATGGCCAACACATGGTTGGGCATCCCTCTACGTACTGGCATGTGCAATAATATAGGATTCGGGACACTCGGGAACGTCCTGGCCACGTCAATGAAGAGGGCAAACACCCCTTCCTTGTGAATCCTCGTCTTGCAGCAGGATGGCTTGATGGGTGGCTGTCTTCCCCGAGGTGCCGTATTGCTCTGATACTAGGCAACCGATGAGGTCTAGAGCGATGCTCTCTAAGATTAGTTTCGTGAGAACTACATAGCTGGTGCTACAGATATGGGTCTATAGTTCTTTAGCTCTTCGCATCGGCCGGATCACCTGCCGTATGTGGCAAAGTGATTCTATTTTTGAGCCAGTGAGGTGGGGTTATTTCCATAACCCCCAATTGAGGCACACCTGCTTATACAACACCCACTAGATGGACTTGGGTAGGTGCATCAGTTGCCTTGGTAATACACCGCCGTTGCCTATTGCCTTCTTGATGTCACGCCGCGTGGCCTTTTGAAAGGCCTCCCAAGTTCGCGTTGGTGCTTGCACTCGAAGATTAGGTATGTGTTACGAGTTGAGCCTGTGGGTCTTCCTCGTCTGGCTTCCTCGTCTAGCGGGCGTTGCCGCTGAATGTAGGTAGCACCGCTGCCGCCGACTCTGGGGCCGGCTGGACAGTTGTCTTGAGCAATGGCACCTTCAACCATGACCTTAAATACTAGTAAAAGGCCCTGCCCCCCAATGCCAATGAGTTCCTAAACTTATGCAAGTGTTTTCTGCACTTTTTGTCGTATTTTCTTGCCTTTTTGGGGGGCTAACTCCAGAAGTTCTTCTAGTACTCAAGACACTTTTTGGAAACACGGGCAACTCCAACATATGATACAGTGGATCCCCGCAATGCAGGGCACATGGTGAAGACCCAGAGTTCATATGCGTAAACTAGAGCGCTCTCTATTACGGTAGGTGACTGCCACGCTAGAAGGCAAACCTAGAAAAAACTTGCACAAAGTGTGCATCCATAATCTGGGCTCATGAGAAAAGGTCCTGGGCCATGTGTGCCTAATGCAGTGGTAGTTGGACGGGGAGGGGGGGCGACAGGCGAGCCACACGGAAGTCGTCACCATGTTTTGTCATGCTTTCCTTCCTTTTTAGTCAGTATTTCTTCTTAACCTTGAGATTGTGGGGCTGCACCTTCGTGTGCACCAATAGCTGGTCTTCCACCTCATCCCGCCCGGGTGATCCGACCTTGGTTTTTATGTATCTCGCTACTTCTTCCTCCGCAGCTTGTGCCTCTTCCGGTACACCAGACCGCACTCGAGCGTCGTGCCAATGTTTCATGTGTAGCGTCAAATGCCAGAAGTCTGTAGGCTTCCAGTGTAAGATCGTTGGGTGGTGAGGGAGTGGTACCTCGTTGGGTAGTGAGAGCTGTAACCTACAAACCACCATCTCGTGCGTGTGGTAGTCTAGCGCGGGGCTAGCATGCTGCAGTGTTTGTCCCAGTAGGATGCCATCAATCCTTCTTCCCTTCCTAGTGGCCTCGTAATGATCCGCTGCTCCCGGAACCAGCGGAACAAGGTCCAATAGCGTCTCTGCATGCAGCTCTCTCTGCCATATGCGCACTCTTTCGGTTGAGGCATCCCACAGATTATCATTGAAGTACCACCTGTCCGTGGCGTCTAGAGTCAATCCACCAGTTGAGTTCTTCACATTGTGCTTTGGAGAATGGGTCGTGAACATTGATGATCTCAAAACCTTTGTGGCTTAGCAATCTACCTTGACCGTGATGCCCATGCGTCCTACTAATGCACTTTTGCATACCGGGCAATTGTATTTTTGACCAAGACAATGATATTTGGACGCTTGGGCTGCGCATACAAGATGCGGTAATTGGCAGCAAGTGTGCTGACCTGGCCATGTGATGTGAGCCCCTGTGAAAACACACCTCCTGCAGTCCCACCATGTCACCCCCGCTAGCATTGATTTCCCTTGTTAGCCTACCCCACCTACTCCAACTTAGCGCTGGTCCTCCTACGCCTAATGATTGTAGTGTCAATGGTTTTCCCGGGTTGCACTCCACATCCCCCCCCTCCCCCACATCAGCAGGATGATCAGCATCAGGGCATACCACCATTGTCCCCTTGTGGGTTCCTTTGTAAACCATGCTCCCCATGCCTGTTGTTGCCCCCTTTTGTGATGTCTATGGCCGAATCACGAGGTTTTTCTGGCTACTCTAGCCCCTCAGGCTGGGATCGACGCCACACATGATGTCTATGGTGTGTGGTAAACCCTGTGTGTCGTAGTGTGTTGCTTTCGTGAGGCGCTTCATGTTGGGTGTCCCTTGTACTATGTGTAGCCTATGTGTGCCTGTATTGTTCTGAATGCACTATGCTACTACTGAGGAGGAACAGGGCCGTCAAGATTAGGAAAACCAACTTTCGTCCTGACAGCACCGGCCATCACTTGTCTCGGGTCTCTTGGCTACTTCGCCTACCTCATTGAATGCCGCCTGCATGTTGCCAGCTGGATCTTGAGCCTGCTGTGCATGATGTGCAGCCAAATTTGCTGGCGACAACCACAACATGTTCCCCGCCATTGCCTCCTTGGACCCGTACTGCTCTCCGATGACGAACCTCCATTCGCCGTTGTCCACCGCTCCATCCCCTTTGTTGCTCTGCATGAGGTTCAGTGCCTGGCTTTTGAGGTTCTGTTGCTCTAGGGGTTGTGGATGGCCCTTGAACTTCATTTCGCTGTCCGAGACCTCGATACGCAATGGTTGCAGATTGCGGGTGCACATATTTTACTCGGCACTGCACCATGTTTGGTTTTAATTGTCCTGCCTTGTCCAGGGTCCTGAACAGTGCCGCATATCTGCGGGCTTCAAAATCTGTAGGGCCTCTTGGGGCCTAGATTAAACGTTCACCTTCTTGCAGGTCCGGATCTGTGTCTGGTGCTTGTTTGGGTTTCCAAATGCCAAATCTCACTCTTTTGTCGGTGTTGAGCCTCTCAATGATGAATCTGCTTCTGCACCACATCTCTTTTGCGAAGTCGACCAAATTCCCATGGGCATGTACCTGGACCAAGCGTTGGTATGTGTTGAGGGGCACTTGCTCAGAGAAATACGGGTGGTTGGTTTTGTGTTTCCTAGGGTACGGCTGGCCTAGTGGTTGGCCCAGGGGTTGAAATGGTTGACCCAGTGGTTGCCCTAGGGATTTAAATGACTGGCCCAGGGGTTTGAACGGTTGGCCCGGGGTTTAATTGGTTGGCCCAGGGGTTGAAATGGTTCGCCCATCTCACGCATGGCATTCAGCGGGAAAACTGCCAGGCCAGAGCATCTCACGAATCATGGTCATTAACATCAGACAAGGTGGTGGTTGCTGATGAGCAGGAAAAATCAAGGTTCACAAACCATTTCTGACCCACTCTTTCTTGTGCCTGCCAGTTCACCGGAGAAAGTGGAATGGTGTCTCCCAAGGCAGTCCAGATGCTCAGCCAGCCCCTCAAGCGGCATATGGTGTGCAGGGTTACTCACATGTGGGGCGTCACAGGATGACTCACATGATACCCTGTGAAAGTTTCGACTGGCAGGCCAAGCAAAGCACCCAGTCCGAGTGCTGTGACGGGTGGCGTCACGTTTGAGAATATCAGAGCCAGTTTGCAATCACCACAGCTGTTGGGCAGTTGGATGCAGCAAATGGCTGGGTACTTTTACACAAACAAGTGTCCACGCAGCAATGTGACGCACAGGCAAGCAGAGGTGTGAAGGATTTTAACACTGATTGGATGCCAGAATGATGAAAATTCCACCACATGAAGTGTGTCAGTGGTCGCTTACGATGCACAAGAAGCAGGCCCCATTGACAAAGAAATTCGTTTCTGCAGACTGGAGTGGCAGGAATGGCCTGAATGGCCTTGCCTTTCCATCTGCCAACCACTACCGATAACCAAAGGAAAGCAGCCAATGCAGTCCCAAATCAATGTGGCAGTGGCTTTGGATGTAACTAGTGCAAAAATTTATTCTGTGGCTGCGGCTGTGGCTGAGCTAATGCTGAGAATATAGCTGTGGCTGCAGCTGTGTGCATTGAGGCTGAGGTGTCGGGAAACAGGTAATTCGGTGCAACTGTCGGGTCAAGCTGGGTACGCTGCTGAAATGGATGCGAGAGGGGGTGTTGCACAAATGTGGGTTGGTCAGTGTTGAGGGAGGGGGGTCAAAAGGTAAATAAGAGGTAGATTGTGTGATGTCACGGGATTGTGTGTGTGTTGGAGGGGGGGAAGGGGCTGGATCGATACGCAGCACGTGATACGCGCATAAGAAAAACATGTTTGGGTGAATGTACAATAGGTGCGACCTGGTTCACTTCAGGCACTTGATCGCCTGCGGACCACTTCATCCCCCGTCTTCTGGCAGTGAGCCCTCACACACATTTGAGCCACAAACAGTGGTGCAGCAGGGAGCATGATGAATATTGAGGGTAAGGTGCCCTGTGTTGTGGAGTTGTGTCTCTGGATCCTGCACGGGGAGCTCACCTGCAGCAGATGCGCACCACGCGCACCTTTGGGGGCAATGGTTCCTTGTTGTTTTGTTGGCTCGCTTGTTTTGCTTCAGACCATTCCGCCATGCAATGGAGGTTATTTCCGAGCAAGGGACCAGGGTGCAGCAATCCTTGTGCTTATCTCCCCAGCAAAACGCTTGCAAGCGGAGAGTACGGCCACAAACGAAAATTTGAAGACATCGCTCCGCTATCCATGACAAATTAATGAGTAAAAATGTCAAAAAGTCGCAACCACTGGCATGGTGGTTCACTAATGCTCTGTATGCAAGGATCGGCCGAAGTTGTTCATGCCAATCGCAGATTTTTACACCACAAAATTTGCCAAGCATCAAGTGACAGCGGAAATATCAGACCTCTCTTTCGTGGAAAACTGAAGCATGCAGATTGGAGGCTGATGTGACATCAAAAATAGGGTTGCAAAGCAAGGGAACAGCTGTGGCTGCTGCCCCTCCCCCACAATGGCTGCCATGCGGGGCAGACCCACAATGGTCGCGATGCATTAGCAGCACCGTGCAGCCACGGGTTTCCACAAGCAGGAGTGGGGGCATACGGCAAGGGCTCGGCGTGAGTAAGGGAGAAATAGAGGCGCCAGCTGCCCCCCTTGTCCAAGCACTGCTTCAACATCAACAGTGATGGAACCAACATGCAGTGGGGCTTGAACAAGGGGCATTGCTAACAGACTGCACCCGCAAGCGTTCTCAGTTGAGAATACAGTGGCGCTGCCCCGTAAATCAGGGGGGAAACATATGCCGTCAAACGCACATCTGTCCCCCAATACAAGTGTGGCCATTCTGCATCACACCGTGGGCACAGTCTGCAACGAGTGACACGGTGTTGGAGGGTTGTTCCACAAGGCTGGTTGGCTGCATTGATACACAAGATGTGCTGTGCAGCTCTCACTCTTGCATTCCAGGAAGCAAATGGAGGCCCTTGCTAAGTTGAGTGACCAAATTTCGGCAGTCTCTACAGCCTTCGTGGCTATGCAGCAACAGGAGCCCATGAGCCCAATGGGCTGCCTCTTGCCCATGTATGCATGTGTTTGTGTATGTGTATATAATTTCCCGGCATGGATGCACATAATGGCTTGCATAGGCGTACATGAGGTACCAGCATGGTTACAATGGATCTATTATAGGGTGTCCATAGCATGCCTCAACGAATATGCAAGATGTGCCTGTCGGGATGTGTAGGCTCTAGGGTAGCCACAGGTATGCAAGTTGGCGCCTTGATGTGGCTAGATGGGCCAAAATGGGTCAAAACAGGCTCAAAATGGGCTCAATTCACCCGTTTGTGTCCCCTAAATGGTCCAGGATCGTTTTTCATGTTGTTGACCCCGTTTCTGAAGTGTGCTCAGCCAATGCTCTGATGTGCAGCCTCTCCAGAAGCTCTGACCCAGGGACGCTTTGGAAGGGACAATTTTCACAATGCAACTCCCCAGCCCAAGGGAGGGGAGGGGTGGTCCAAGAACACATTAATCAGTCGAAGCATCAAAATTGATACATCGAACAAATTGGAGACCATTTTTGGTGCACAAACCCGAGCACCATGTCTTCTCTGTGACCCTGCTTATAAGTTGAGGTCAGCTGTTTGCGGTCGGGGGGGAGGAGCGAGTGCCACTTTGTGGATGAGAGTGGAATGCTTGTCCGACTGCTCACCGTTGAAAATGTCTGGCCCTGTGGTCCACTCCCATGCCAGCGCCAGCGGAATTCACAGGCAGTCATCCCCAGACGGTGAAGTTGGGAGTGTGTTCTCCACCACTGATGTGGAAATTGTAACACAGGGTGTCAGGGGAAGTGGCGGCATCCAGGCCTTCCTCCTCCCCAGACCTTCCTGAGACAAGATGCAGGGACTGCCCTGGGCTGCAACCCTCACTCCCTTGTACCGCGATCTCCTCCAGTGACCCACATACCCCCCTCGCAATCGTGTGGCGGTGTCTGGTGTCTGGTGCCTGCAAGAGGCCACCCCTTGACAGGATATGCACTAATGCTCCCTCCCTGAGCTCAGCCCGGAGCCACCTGCCTCTGCAACCCATTGCAACCCACCCACAATCGCTAACCACAGATAACTGCCATTGTTCTGGCTCCTCCTTGGCCCTACCATCTTTCTCAGTTGCCAGGAGGGATGCTCAGGGAACTGTTGAGCGGCTGAGGATGCTCAGCCCATTTCGAAAGCATTCACATGTCCTTCACAAGGAGATTCAAGCTCAAGTCCAGACCGACGCTCCACGCAGTAACCAAAGGCATAGGAGTACGTGCTAGTCCGTAGCGGTGATCGATCACGTACTAATTCGGACGTGTAGGTTGAAGTAACTTGAGCCCCCCTGTCCATTCATGTACACCAGAGGTGGGAGGGGGTACGCTTCGAGGGACACGGGCTCCACTATGACGCGCAACCTCATTAGGGCATGTATCGCCGGAGACTTGAGGCAGTGAACTGATACAGTGAAAGTTCGCAAAAAGTCCCGCGACCTTGAAGACATATTTGGCCCAAAATATTCGGGTGGCCTTTTCGTCGCCAAAAGCCAACGCAGCCGTTGCCTTGTGGGATCGTCGCCAGCCCCAGGCCTGAGCCTTTTCCCATTCCGAAAATCTTGGTGAGGGTGGGGGAAGGGGGTACAGAGCGGGCGGAGGGGGACGACAGTCATACCTACATAATAGTCTAATTCAGGCCTAGCCAGCCCCCACATGGCATCCAACTGTTGGGGTGGTCACCCCGATGGTGTGGCACCAACACAACGGTGGTCAGCGGTTGCGAGACGGCGGTTGGTGGTTGACCCACAAGTTTTGGCCAGTGGCCTGAGGTGACGCAGTTGGCAGTTACAGGACGGCGGTTGGTGGTTGACAGACAAAATCTGGCCACTAACCACAGGCGGTTGGTGGTTATGTGTCCAGAAGACCCCAGACAAAACACAGACCGTGTCCTTACGGAAAACCCTGGTCCGCCTCACTCCCCGCCCCCACCCCCGAGGGCCACATGCTGCTGTGGCCAACTATCTGCCCATGACTGCCAGGGGCTCCAGCATTCAAGTTATCTGGCCACATTCGGGCCACACAAGGTCTTTCACGCATTTCCTTGGAAAGTTAATCACATGTCTTGTACTTCAGCATTTGCAGAAAGAAGTGCAACGCTCCAGCAGCGGAACAAAGGCCTCGCAGCGCAAAGGTGGGGATTCAAGGCGGGCCGGAACAAGGGGGCAAGGCCCGGCCCAGGAATCGACAACACCCTAAGGTCAAGAGACGGTCAGGTCACCACCGCCGTCGACCGCCGTTGGACAACCGCCAACTGCCGTCCATTCGGTCGTCACGAACCCGATTTCAACCGCCAGCGGAGGGGGGGAGGTGCTGGAAACAAACATCTTTCGACCTCTCCAGGACCGCCTGGGGGCTTTGCAGGTTTGCCATTTTCATGGGTGTTGGGGCTGGGGCAAAACGTCTTGACATCAGCATCTACCCGCTCACGGACGTTTCACCCAGCGTTTCGGTGAGCCATCCGTCCGAGTAAGGACACAGGGTACGGCAGGGGTCCTGTGCTAAGTTGCATGGGGATGGAGTAGGTCGCAAACAGCCAAAACTGCATAGGTCAGAGGCAGGATCATCCCATATGAGCATTCTTGTACAACGGGGTTATTAGAGTACAACTTCCAATGGGGTCACGGCCGTGGGAAGAGCTGCGCCCATGGGGTGCCCAGGTGTAGCCCTTGACACGAACCCCCCCGCCCCCCCTCCGCCCCCCCCCGTCAAAATGGCCAAAATGCTTACAAGGTCCGGACCACATTTGGTCCCAATTTGGCGCCAAAGGCATTTAGCATATGGTGCGGGGTAAATTTTCGTTTTACCATGTATGAACTCAAAATGCTTCATGGGGAATCCAAATATGTGTGCAAAATATGAAAAATTTTTCTGAGCCCTGACCTCAACCCCCCAAACCTAGCTGCTGGGACCTGATCCCCCAGGGAACAAACATGTGTATTCAAAACGATCAGTGCGACGAGGGGATCATTTTGAGGTATGTATGTTGGGGTACCTGGGACCCCAGCCCGGCTGCCCCCCACCCACCTTCAGGGGGCCAAAATGTTTGGGGTGCCAGTGTCGGGGGCTGCACCTGGGCACCCCCCATGGCTGTGGCTGTAGCTGTGGCTGTGGCTGTGGCTGTGGCTGTAGCTGTGGCTGTGGCTGTAGCTGTGGCTGTAGCTGTGGCTGTGACTGTAGCTGTGGCTCCCCCTGCTATGGCTGTGGGTAAGGGTGTGGCTGAGGCTGGCTCTGCTTGCATTGGCCGTGGGCGACGATGCCTGTGCAAAGGGTGCTGCTGCGGCTGGGGCGGTGGCTGTCGCTGTGGCTATCACAGTCGATGCAGCTGTGGCTGTGGCATACCCACATGGTTGAACCCCCTCTTGCGAGCTCTTGGGGTGCACTAGCCCGAGGATGTGGGGCGCATTCCAGAGTGCACTACTGCTGCAGTAGTGGTGGAGATACGACGTTCCATGGGATATGTGCCCGCAGGTGGCCGACCCCTCCCTTGGCAAAGGCAATACAGGCCGGGTGGTCCATGCCCCCCCTGTTTGCTGTTCAGCAGTGTCGTGTGCTCAACGAAAAATGGGTTGGGCAATAGCGTCCGCCACGTCACACGTGATCAGAAGGAGCTGGGTCCTACTGCGCCCGACACGGGACGCAGCTGGCTCCTACTCAGTGGTGGCGGCGACAGGTGCAGATATTGCTGAGAAGCACATGGTACGGGGTAGATTCCTAACAAAAACCAGCTTCCCTCTGGACACTGGTGGTACGTCTGGTTGGCGCTCCCCCTCCCTTATTCGCCCTGAGCCCTGACCGTGAAAATGACCGGGATCGCCCAGATCTAGTGGTGTTCCCACGTGGGGGGTTCCAGCGCGGCCGCGGACGCGCGCTGAGAAGGGGACCGCTGCCACTGTACACTGCTGTTGAAGTGCGTAGGGGTGAGGTTCGTGGGCGTAGACCCCGACCCGGTTGCCCACGACGGGAACGACGGCGACGGTGACTTGTTTTGTGAGGATGGGGCGGACGAGTCCGACACGGAACGGGACGGCTCGCCGCTTTGGTGGAACGAGCCTAACCCGGAGCGAACGTACCGGAACGAAAACCCCTGGAGCGCGATCTCGGAGTGCGGCGCCGGGCAGTAGCTCATGCCGCGCTCGCACGTGCTGTACTTGCGGCTGTTGCTGGGCTGTTGCATTGCCTCCGATGAGGCGCGTTGGTGCTCGTCGTCGTCCAGGTCATCGTCGTCGAATGGGGGGCTCCAGGGCATCGGCACTTGCCGCCTGTAGACTCGATACCAGTTCACATCGTTGAACCACGGGTGCATCTTGATGGCCTCCGCAGTGGTCAGCCGCTTCTCGAGGGGTTTGGCCAGCATCTTCCGAATGAAGTTGCTGCATTGCAGAGTGAGCCCGCGGGCCTCGGGTATTTTGATCTCGTCGGGGCCCATGATGGCCTGCTGCATTGCTTTGATCCCTTGGGATATGGCGGGGATAGCGGCGTCCAAACGGACAGAACGTACCATCGCAGCCCAGGGCCGCGAAGTACAGTGCAGCGCAGTGAAGTGAAGATGAACACAGTGCAGTGCAGTATGCGGTGCAGCGCAGTGCAATGCAAAGCAGAGCAGTGCAGTGCATTGCAGTGGCATGCACCGCACTGTTGTGCAGTGCAGTGCAGTGCTGTGCTGAGCTGTGCAGCAGACTAAATGGCTACACAGTGCAGCAGGGCACAGTGCAGTGCAGTGAAAAGCAGCCTAGTGCAGTGCACCGGTGCGGCATGGCACATTGCAGTGCAGTGCAGCGCAGTGCAATGAGGCACAGTGCAGCGCGATACAGCGTCTTGCACTTTTCAGTCCAGTCCAGTGCAGTACATTGCTGTGCAGTACAGCGTCGTGCACAGTGCAGTGCAGTGCAGTATACGCAGTGCAGTGCAACGCAGTGCAACGCAGTGCAGTCTCGTGCTTGTCCACAGTACAGTGCGATGCAACACATTGTTGCGCAATGCAGTGCGATACAGTACAGCGCGGTGCACGATACAGACTGGTGCAGCACAGCGTCGTGCAGCACAGTGCAATGCAGTGTGGTGCAGGGCAGGGCACTGCAGTGCAGCATCGAGTACAGTGCACATAGTAGTGTTGTGCAGTACAGTGTTGGGCAGTGCAGTGCAGCACAGTGCAGCCCACGCCAGCCCAGCCCAGTGTAGTGAACTGCAGGGTCCAGCACCGCAGTGAATCCCAGTGCCCTCGCTCCAGTGAATCAGACGTGATGAACACAGGGTTGTGCAGTGTGGTGCAGTGCAGCGTCGTGCCGTGCCGTGCAGTAATCTGTAGTGCAGCGCAGTGCGCTTGTGTTAGTAAAATAGACGTGACGAACGCAACCCAGCACAGTACAGTACAGTACAGTACAGTGCAGTGCAGTGAAGTGCACCGCAGCGCAGTGCAATGGACAGTGCGGATACAACTCGTGGCTTTTTGCGGCACACTTACCTTGCGCCGGGAATGGCACGCTCCCCATGAGCATCCCGTAGACCAGCACTCCGAGGGCCCACCAGTCGGACTCGAACCCGAAATCCTCGCCCCTCAGCATCTCCGGACTGAAGTACATGTTGGGTACCCCGAAATACTGTCTGGACCCCTCCTCCTTCGCGCCCGCCATCTTCTTCGCGAGCCCCAGGTCGATCAGAACCGCGTGGCCGTCGGCGTCGAACATAACGTTGTCGATCTTGAGGTCGCGGTACAGCACCCCGAGGCCGTGGAGGTACTCGAAGGCTAACACGAGCTGGGCCGTGTACAGCCGCACGCGGTCCTCGTCCCAGAAGCGACGGGGGTCCTTCTTGAGGTGCCGCCCGAGCTCGCCGCCGTTGATGTAATCCATGACAAGGAACGCGCGACGGGGCGTTTGGAAGGCGTACCGCAGGCGCGTGATGAACGGGTGCCGGATGGTGGCGAGGAGCGCGCGCTCTGACTTGAGGAGCCCGAACATGTTCTTCCGCTCAAAGAACTCCTTCCGGATGGCCTTCATCGCATAGAACTTGCCGTCATACCGCACCTTCCAGACCTGCGGGACCAGAGGGCGCCGGTGGTCGCAGAAAACCCAGACTGCACTGCACTGCACTGCACTGCACTGCACTGCACTGCACGGCACTGCACTGCACTGCACTGCGCTGCGCTGCACGGCACGGCACTGCGCTGCGCTGCACTGCACTGCACTGCACTGCGCTGCGCTGCATGGCACTGCACTGCACTGCGCTGCGCCGCACTGCACTGCACTGCACTGCACTGCACTGAACTGCACTGCACAGCACGGCACTGCGCTGCGCTGCATGGCACTGCACTGCACTGCGCTGCACTGCACTGAACTGCACTGCACAGCACTGCGCTGCACTGCACTGAACTGCACTGCACAGCACGGCACGGCACGGCACTGCGCTGCGCTGCATGGCACTGCACTGCACTGCACGGCACTGCACTGCGCTGCACGGCACGGCACGGCACGGCACTGCGCTGCACTGTGCTGTGCTGTACGGCACGGCACTGCACTGCGCTGCACGGCACGGCACTGCACTGCGCTGCAATGCGCTGTGTTGCGCTGTGCTGCACTGCACTGCACTGCACTGCACGGCACTGTGCACTGTGCTGCACTGCACTGGATTGTAGTGCTGGGATGTCCCCGGCAAAAATCCTTATGGTACACCCGGTGCTGCACCCAGACCTACCCAGTCCCCGTTTCCCCCCTATTCCCCCCCCGTCCCCCCTCCCATCCCCCCCCCGTCCCCCCTCTCATTTCCCCCCCGTTAGGAAGCGATGGAAAACGGGGGCATAACACGGGAAAACGGGGGGGGGGGGGCAATGGGGGAAACCCGGGGGGGGGGGGGGGGCGGGGAGGAAGTGGTGGAACCGGGCGTAACCTCCCCGTTTTCCCCCTTCCAACCCCCCTGTTTCCCCCCCATTTTGCCCTGTTTTCCCCCGTGTTTCCTATGGTCTATGATGTATCTGGAGGCAAAACCGCATCTGGGCATTTCCCGGCCCTGGGATTGGGTCCGTGATGTCTGATTGACTGAAACGAGCGCAACGTGCTGCACTGCACTGCACTGCAGTGTGCTGCACAACACTGCTGCTGCGGAACGTGCGAGCACCCGAACACGTTCTTCGTGCCCCCATCCTCCCCATACAATTGAGGACCTGGTGTTGGACCACGGCGAGCGCGTTGTGCTTGCGCTGACAGGAAGGCTGGAAGATGCCCGGCAGTGGGCAGTACCAGACGCAGCCGGGCTTCCACGCCAATGCCGGATGCTCTTTCATTCGAAGGAGGATCCAAATGACATTACGGCTGCTTTTGTCATAACGGCGAGGGAGGCGGCCTGTTCGAATATTGATACCCAACCGTGTCCAAGGACGTTTGGGGTCCGGAGGGGTTGGTGGGTCGGCCGGTCAGCCGCCGGGATCCCGTGGGGGGGCTGGGCGGTGGGTACCCCAACATACATACCTCAAAATGATGCCCATGACGCGCTGATCATTTGGAACATACACAAGCGGGGTAAACTTTTTTTTCAACAAAAATGTGCCCATCAGCTCAGGCTCCCTCCCATCAGCCAAGGTGCGACCCGGATGTCGGGTCGGACACAAAAACAGACACAAAAACTTTGTGTCTGTTTTTCACCCATTTTTCAGTTCTCCACAGAATTCTGAGTATTTTAAGCAAAGACACATGTGGTAAAAAATATTTTTCCCCGTTGGGAGGCGAAATTTTTTTTTCTGGTGCCTTCGTCATCAGCAGCTGTCCCCAAAATTCTCAAATTGCCGAAGGCGGGTTCGAGAACTTTGGTGGGTCTGGAAAGGGGGGGGGGTCTGGATTTGAGCAGGCCGCCCCCCTCGCTGAAATTTGTCATTAACCGTCGGCAGCTGACAGCAGCCGTCGTTCACCGACGGCGGTTGGCGATGGACTGAAGACCACCGACAAAAAACTAACAACAGGAGCGCCCTGGCCCGACACAAACCTTGCCAAACTGTCCTTGGCCCACGATCCGGACCAAGTGGAAATCATGCAGTCCGAGGCGTTTGTGGGTCTCTTTGAAAGGGATGGCGATGGTCAACTTCTCCTCCGAATCGGTTTGCGAATCGAACACCAACGTCTCAACGTCGCCTTCTTTCAGGTCCGGGCTCAACTCGTCCGCTGCCGCATCCTGCGGGGAGTCCCGCGGGGAAAACCCACCGAATGTGCTCGGCTTCGAGCAGCCGCTGCTTGACGCATCGGAGTACTCGGAGTGCGCGCGCGGGATGCCCAACGTCCCATCGGACTTGGGCCGCTTGGGCTCGCAGCCGTTGGTCTGTGGGAGCTCCGGTACAATGGGCAAAGTGGGGCTCCGCGTGGGGGCGTCCACACTGATGGAGACCTGCTGCAGGCTGGCCGCCGTGAGGCGCGGAAGGCTGTTATCGGGCGAGATGGACCCTGGCGCGGGCGACGTGGCAGCGGGGGCTGTGGGGGGGATGAGAGAAGCCAGTTGGAGGGTAGGCACAGGCGACGCGGGGCTCTGGGACCCGGAGTCAACCTGAGGCCCGTTGGGCATAATTGTGGTGGGCATCGGAGGCGCGGCTGGGTCATGGTCAGCGGGAGTGGGCACCGGCGCAGCAGCTGGTGCTGCGGGGCTGGTGCTGGGGCCGCTGGGGCCGGCGGCGTGCGCTCTGAGGTCGGTGGTGGGATATTCGGGTGATTGGTTGGGCGCTTGCGGGGAGCCGAGGCTTTGCGAGAGAGTCGGAAGTGGCGGCTCGGGGGAGGGGGTGGGGTGGGGGGCTGGGGGGGAGGTGCCGGCGGGGCTGAGGCTCTCCCGGGCGCTGTTGATGGCGCATGTGAAGGTGGAGCGGTGCGACGCAGGGTCAAAGGCATCGGAAGAAGGGGACCGGGCAGACAGGCCGGCGAGGGGAAGGCTCTGGCTCGGGGGCTCGGAGGAGCGGCTGCTGTATGTGTAGGCGGAGCGGTACGACGCGGGGCCGGGGACATCGGAGGAGGGCCGCCGGGCGGAGGAGGTGCCGAGGGGTAGCGGGAGGCTCTGCGCGGGGCTGCAGTCGTTCGCGAAGGCGGAGCGGTATGACGTCGGGTCGGGGGCATCGGGGGTGGGGGACCGGGCCGACCAGACGGGGTCGGTGGGGGGAGAAGCGGGGGTTTTGACGGGATGCACCACAGGCGAGACTTGGCGCAGCGTGCTGTGCCATCGGGGTGGTGGCAGGGCATCCTCCGGGAGGGGCCCTGAAGGGGCAGCGGCAGGGGCGGGGGCCGGGGCAGGGGCAGGAGTGGGGGCGTGACTGGCTGCGGTGCTGTCAGGGGTGTCGCACTGGGGCTCGGGGTGTGCGGGCTGAGTCAGGGCGGCCAGACGACGAGTGGGCGGGAGTGTGAGTTGCACGGGGGCGGCTGGGGCGATGCTCATTTCGGGGCATGAGGCGCGACGGGGGGAGAGGTCGGTGGCAGCAACCTTCGAGAGGCATGGGTCAGGGGTGTAGGGCGCGGCGCCGGGCGGAGAGGCGGCAGGGAAGTCGCTGTGCCGGCGAGGGGACGTGATGGCGTGGTTCACGGGGGTGGTGGGCCATGCACTGTGCCGGCGCGGGGAAAGGGCCTTGGAGTGGGCGAAATGGGGAGACGGTTGGTAATACGATGGGATGAAATTCCCGGTGTGGCTGAGAGTGGTGTGCCGACGCGTGGGGAGCTTCGATGTCGCGTCGTTGGCGTAGACGGAGCTGGGGTGCACTGGCGTGGAGAGCGGGTGCTTGGGCTCAGCGGGCATGCCAGGGTATGAGGGAGTGGTGGCTGCAGGGGAGTGCGTGTTGTAGGCGGGCGAGGCTGTCGTTGTCAGAGGGACCGGGTGCACGCGGTATGCTGCAGGTGTGTGTGTGCTATACGTGGGCCCCACCTGGGATGGCACGTTGAACGAGGAGTAAGCGGCAGACGCTGCACTTGAGAGCACTTCACTGTAGCTGGGAAAGGGGGAGCTGAGAGTCGTGGGGATGTAGGCGTATCTGTTGGACAAGGACAAGCTGCCCGAATTCTGTGAGGATATGCTAGTTGAGAGGAAATTGGAGGCTCCATGGCTGAAGCCGGTACTAGTATTGAAGCCAGTGGGAGTCACTGAGTTCAATGCCTCTACACTTGGGGTGTGTGGGTTCAAGTTGGAAGCTCCATGAGTGAAGCCGGTATTGGTGTTGAAGCTAGTTGGGGTCACCGGGTACAATGCCTCTACACTTGAGGTGTGTGGGTTCAAGATGCTTGTCCCATGGTGCAGTTGGAGGACCGGGTATTGCACACCATTGTACCCAGCGGACGCCATCCTCCTACAACATCCAAAGATACTGCAACCTAAAACAAGGTGCACAAACATGCACGGAGATAGGAAGATGCAACGAAGGTTTTTGCTATAAGAGTCAAACCACAACAAGCAAGCAAACCCTCAGTGACCGTCAAACCAAAGACACTTAGAAACACACACCCCACAAACAAAAATCAACGAGCCTGCGGTAGTTTTTTGAGGCGAATCTCCGTTGCAAGCAACGTGGAGGACACATTGTGCGAGCTGTACGTGTCTAAACCTAGGCTCCATGGTAACATCAACCTGCGGTGGAGGCTCATGTTACCACGACCGACTACAAACAAAGCAAACAAAGCACATGCAAAAGAGCCAAATGGCCTGAGCTAAACTTTTCTGCAGAGAAGCGGACAGTTTGCATCATGAATCATGTGTGCAACATTGAATCACTACCCCGAGCCCGAGAAAACCCAAAATCGTAAAATCACCACCGTACCCAAGGCGGTTTGGTGAGGGCTAAGCAGGGCACATCTTTGAAAACAGCTACTTACTTTTTTTTGCTGGCAAGCATTGAACTAGTCGTTGTGAAAATCAATGTGTCAAACGATTGAACCTCTGCGTGTTTGATACAATCCTTCCTATCACGTGAGAGGTTTGGGCGTGTTGAATCTTTGCATCAAGATGCACCATGAGCCAAAGCATGTTCAATGCGTTAAAGCCGACGGGACCTTTGTTACCATGCTACAGAAGCACCACTCAACAGTGTGCACCAGGAAAGAGCCTTGTGGGATGATGTGTGGGATGATGATTTGCAGTGCTCTAATCTGTGTCGTGCGGATCACCCAAAGACCGTATCGCTGGCACCACAACGGGTTGCAAGAATTGTTGACGAATGCTTTTGGATTGGGGCCAAATATTTGCAAGAGAACCGGAGAGGAATGCGGCAAGCACAAAGCTGCCGTCATCACGAGACAAATCATGGCCCAAATGTGTGGACGATGTTGTGCGAGGAATCCAGCTTCTCAATTCCAGTTCTATTTCAGTGTGTTTAGTGCTTTGTCGCTACCAAATGTAGACCTCCTCTCCCAAACAATCGGTCACCCCACCGTTTGTGGTGTGGGTGAGGCGATTTGTTGTCTTTGATTCAACGGGTTAAAGATCATCTCTCATGAGCCCCATGTTTTTTGCTATTAGAGTGTTGGAGTCGTGGAGCGAAAAGCTGGGGCTTGGAACAGTGGGTTAGGTTGGGTTTTCGGGTGTACACTTTAAAGCCACAATTGTTTGCATGCGCTTTCGATGCCTAAAGTTCATTGCCTTTTTAGCATCTTCGGACGATCGTTATCGCTTATGAAGTCGGTGCGCTGGTTGAAAGGTGTATACCATGGACCATACGTGCCAAGCAACAAAAATGTACCCGCCCTATCCGCAAGTTTCTGTCACTCGCTTCTCCCATGACAATATTTGTAACACACGCGCCAAGCAACAAAAATGCACCCGCCCTATCCGCAAGTTTTTGTCACCAGCTTCAAATGCATTTTTGAGCAGCTCTGCAGTGTTGATCGTGCTCTTGTGAGTAAGTACATTGACAATGCGTTGTAGCAACGACGAGGCTTAACTCACACCTTGCGAAATTTGGTAATTGGCAAATGACGCGTGTGCAAACATGGCCTTGCGAGTACACCAAACAAGTCGTCCTAATACCGCCGGTCATCATGTTTTTTTTTGTTCGCAACTATTGCCAAACTCGCTTCGCCATGGCATTCTAGGCCGCCAAACACGGGAACCCTCACTAAATGCAATGCGAAGCGATGTATTTTGGTGATTGCGCTAGATGAATACGTCGTGTGCCTGTGCGCTCGGATGAGCATCGATTCACAAAATACCATGGAGGAGAAGTGAAAACCCAAAGAATCTTAAGAGCGGTGTTCTCCACACACACAAGCATGTCTTTTTCATGCCATTGAGCCTTGTCGTCCGTTGCATTTGGCATTTCCTTTGAGCGCGTATGTGAATATTGTTGTGGTAAGGCGCATGCTTGTTGATGTGCTTGGTTATTACGACTGCTAACGTCGTTGTTAAACACACAAAGGAGCGACCGGTGCAGCGTTGGATTGCCACAAGCCCTCGCTTCAATTTTAACTTGCCTTCTCAATCAAAAATTTGTGTACTTGGTATCGAAATGTTGGGTGATGACTTCCATGAGGGACGAGACACTTCCAAGGTGAAATGAGACGAGGGCTAAACTACGGTGGTGAGTGTTTGTTGGATGGTGTGTTGGTAACATGATTTAGAGAGGAGCTTAGACCGAAAGGCAAGGGCTATGTAATGTGTACATGCATTGTTGGCGGGCTCAATCAAGCGACGAGAGTCAACAACTTCTTTAGCAACGCATGGGCTTGTGTGCATCCTCGCACATCGGCCCACAATGTGAAAACAAGTGTACATTTGTGAGGAGTTTTCCGCGCAATCGTCAAGCAATCTCACTGTTGCGTGCGAAACATGCTACATGAAAGACCCAACACAATCGCCGCAATTCCTCTTTCATGCTTACGGCCTCAAATATTTGATCACCCGACACCAACGTGTTGTGAAGTGTGTGTTTCGTGGGATTTCATTGTGACTCAACAAGATAAAGTCTCTCCAACATCATTTTCGGGGGATGGTTCGCACGAAAACCGTCCACCATGAATTTTGCAAACCGGTGTGCCGCAATTACACCGATGTGATTCTTCCTTCGGTCCCCGGTGGATTTGGTACACTCCATGCGGTCCACCACTTGCGAAGAATCTTGAGGAGGACACTCCTTTGGATTGCGGAGAGCTCATTTTTTCGGACTTTCACCGATCATCCTACTGTGCGACCACTTTCGGGTTGTAGCTTAAAAGTGCACGGTGGGCAAGGCACAACACTAAACCTTCTCACCCTTGTTACACACGGCTATGATACTCGTTGCTCCTGGCATCCAAGGGACGTACGACGACACGAAAATTGAACGACCGCACCAAGCATTACAGAAAACACATCGGGGTAGATTGTGGGAGCCAGCGGTCTAGGTAAAGTGGCTCTTTCGTCAAGCGCGATGAAAGTTTCATGACATTAAGGGGAGAAGCGCAAAAGCATGCTTTGCACTTTTGCTTTTCGGTGTTATGGAACTTCACTCAACATTCCGTGTTATCGATGCGTAACTCAGGATTTTCGGACCGGCGTTGCGTTGGTACCAGTAACAACCGAAGCCCTCCCTGCATGGCGCATATGTGAGTCGTGTGTAAGGTGTACAACAATCACCCTCTCGCAACAAGGCGCCGATTTCAGGCTAAAGATCGTGATCATTGTGATGTGACATGCATGTGATGACGGCCGTCGCCGCAATACCAAAACCGCGACAATGCACCACGGAGGAGTGCTACGGAGGAATACGTCACATGGCTCATGGTTGGCACGGCAAAGCGAGGCAACACGGAGACTTATCAAAGTAACACTACAAACCAAGCTGAAAACGCATGAATGTATCGTGTGCTTTCGTCTCCACATTGCATGGATCTCGTGCATGTGCATGTGCATGTGTATAATTTTATTATAACACTTCATGTGGTTCGTGGTCAGTGTATGGCACACCCATTCACGCATCTTGTACCATTCACACGATACCACATCGCCATCCAAGCACATGCATGCGTCGTTTTCCCTCGACTTGCAAAAGGTCTTAAAAACTCTCGCCTTCAAACCACTGCTACATTTAGCGAGGAAGCGCCCTGTGTAGAGCGTGGGAAAGATTCCCCATGTCCAGAAGATTCAATCATGCACACAAATTGGCATGGACACATTGGCGTATAGGGATAAGTAGCGTGGAACGGTGTGTTTCAAATCTTCAAAATTCAAATCTTGACAAGATTGGTATAATACGATTAATCTTGTGGTAGTTAAGGTAACGAAAATTTATCTTCCGGGTGTCAAAGATTACGCAATATTCCACAATGTACAGCCTAATAGGATTGGCGCTTCAATGGTCGCCAGTGTAGCCGTGAGTCGGTAGGTCGCGCCTGTTCAACGGCTCTGATAACGGTTCAGTGTTCGAATGTCGCGGACAAACGCGCAGACACCAAAATCGAATGAAAACTCATTTTTATGCTCTCATTCATCATTTTCAGTGAATTTTTGCACGTATTTTCTCCATCTTTGAATTGATTCGCTTGAAACAGCAGAATTTGACACATTTGCCTTTCGGCCCCTTTTGAAAGCGCTCTTGGAAGTCTCGGGAGTACTTCTTTCCAAGACAGGGTTCACTTGTGGGAAGGAAGTGCCTTCATCTTCGCAAGCGTGTCAAATTGGAACATAGGTGGCGTGTACACGTGCATTCTTACACAAAAGGTCACAACCAAGCACAAGGAGACGGCGCACCTTTTTTCATCATTGCATCGTTGTTCCACATGGTTTCGCGCGCTTTCCATCAACGGATGCAACCTTGCACACCTTCGGTCAACGCATTTCAATGTCCTCGTGGTTAGGTTGTTGTGCAAGAAGCAAGGAGATTTCAGGTCCAAAAGTTACAAAGAACAAAACCGTGTTGTGGCCAAAGCCTTGTACTCACTAGGACAAGCAAAATAACTTCATGCTATGTAACAACACACGACGAGGGTGGAGTCCATGTGCCGTGCTTCGGTAGAATCTCCATCGAGACCACCGCATTTGACCGACTCCTCGTACGGTCATAGCGCTCAACGCGCATTCCAAGAATGGGGCCGGCAAAATTTCTTTTGCCCGTTGACATGCTCCGTGCTCGCCATGGAGACCGCCGGACCGCCTACCCCACTCTGGAGACTCGATCCTTCTTACCATGTACACCCATCACGGGAGAATACGACCGTAGTATGTGTCCCCCCCAAAAGCCGTGTTGTTGCTTTTAGACCCCGAAGCACCATGCGTCGTAACTTCATTTCGGTGAGTGCCGCAACAGCCTTGAAGAATTCGAAGTTTGTCGATTGCCGGTGGTCCTTGAAGGTATGAATGTATTATCTTGACATCAAATGTCGAATCACCATCGCTTGTCTTTTTCGTAGCTTCCCTAGCTTGCCGTGCCCACCCGTCCAGCGGGTTTCATTCAAACGTGATAAATATTCCAACGAAGAAGGTAATATGATTCCCAATTGATGGGAGCGATGCGCCCCTTTTCATTCTATCTTAATTCTCTCTTCCTCGGATGCGTCTCCGAGGAAATCGTCGTCCTCCCAAGAATGGCAATGTCGTCACATTTCTACTCCGTGAAATTTAACGGTCGGTGCTGCGGCATGTGCTTTCAATAGGAACCCGAGACGTACGGTCCCGCCGAGTTCGCGAAGGGTCGCATTCCAAACTCGATCTTCGTGGATATGGAGCGTGACCTTGCTGCGCAACCCACTCCCGAAAGCGGGAGGCACCCGTTGCCCCCTTTGAGCAACTTCATCGGGTGGTTAAAGGTAGTATGACCCTCCTCCCAACGCAATGGGCGACCATTCCGTTCTCAACACATCCTTGTCATTCATTCGTTCATTCATGCATTCACTCATTCATTCTAAGGCTTTCCCCCCCGCCGATGAAAGTCCGCATGAAGCACAGGGTGTGGCCAAAAAAGAAATGAGACACATGATGCGAGATGCAACCTTAGCACAAATGATAGCAGCTTGCGTTAATTTCGAGCAACGAAAGCTTATGTTGCGTGGGGCAAGGTAGTAGGTGGCAATGGTTTGCCCTTGCTTGATGTGGAAGATGGTGCCTTTTGATGGCTCTCGTTCCTAGCCGGCTGCCCTAAGGCTCACTTGGAACCTAATGAGGGTGATTCGCCTTTCTTTGGGACTCGCTTTGAAGGCCCGCCATGAGTTGCGTCGTTGATTGTCGGTCGTAGGCTCGTCAAAAACCAACCCCTCGAGTGTGTGCACTTCGGGGGCATAGTTGGCCCACGTCTAGGGAAACGCAGTGGAGAGCATTCTTCCACCTCAATGCAACAAATGAAACTTGCCAACTACCAGAGCACCGGGGCGTCGCCAAGACAAAGCGCATGTTCACAAACGACTCAAAAGCAGTGGGCGCAACAAACCATCTTTTTTGGTTTTGTCGTGCGTTCTCAGTTATTTTCTTCAAAAGGTCTACTCTTCCCGCTCAGTGACGCCGCCCAAAACTGCAATTCGTCCCCATCCATCAAATCCATACCCCTCTCGGTGTTATATTGACATCCAGTGTTAATGCGTTGAATGTTGGGCTTAGAACCAAGGGCCATGTGCATCGCCCATGATGCCGTGGCACAAGTTGGAGATCTAAGCCTTCTTCATTTAGCTTCGTGTTGTGCATTGGTGTTTCTCAGAGCAAAGGGTTGCAAAAGAATGAACCCATCGTTTGCTACGATGATGCTGGAGGATCGTGTGCGGCGCGCTTGTGGTGGATGTTGCGTTGCCTGGGCTTTCAAGAGCCTACCATCTTGGAAGGAGGTGTTCCTCTATCCTACGAGAGTTGGTCCGGTGATTACCCTCCGTACCCCACAAACGCATGTGTTTCTAGTTTTGAGGTTGGGGTGGCGGGGGGCACAATCCACAGCAATCGGACCCCAACTTAAAAAATCCTCCCACATTAGGCCGCTGTGTGGGGAGGGGAGGGGTTATCGGAGGATGCACAAAAGGGTTCGCCTTGACGACAATTATGGCCCAAGGAGAACAAACCATTCTCATGGATTGGTTGTTGGGGGTTGTTGCATTTTGCTCGGTGTTCGTAATGGAGGGTTGCGGAATGATGATATCATTTGGGGGGGCACCAAAGCGCTTTTTTTTTGTGCACCCTGCTCTTGCTTTTTGATGCTGCTAATACAACCTCGCCCACGGCGCAGCACAAACCCCCGACAACATCTTTAGCTCAAGGTTCGGTTGCTTGTATCCCCTTGCCATTCACACCCCTTGTGCCACCACCTCCCATCAGGATAGAGCATACTATCTCATGATGCTCAATTTGTCACTGCACAACCCCCATAAACCCGCAACAATGCTCAATAGCCTTGAACAATCCTTGGCACCCCTCGCCAAGTGTCTTGGCACCCCTCGCCAAGTGTCCTTGACAAACCTTGACGGCGCCGCACTCACTCGACACATCTTTGCAATCCCCCCCGACTGTCCGCAATATTCAGCAACCCACAACACCTGCAAGACTCCACAACAGGTCACAGCTAACGCTCAACAAATTGGGTGGGTTCAGATTGTTCCCATGTTTCCCACAGGGATTCAGGCATGGCAGAAGGCTGGTGGTACATTGGACACCAAAGACGCCACCATTGTGACTGCAAACGATGAGGATTTTCCTGAATCATGGGAGACAGGATTCATGCCTGTGTTCTCGGTGGAGCAGGTGCACTTTCAGCCATTGCTCCAGCCTGTTACCCACCCAGATCCAGCCAATCTTCTAACGACCTGGAAGTAGGCACGCAGGTTCGTATGTTTGAATGGGATTGTGGTTCTGTGGGTTCGCCGCCCAGCACCCAGACAGCACGCCCACTAGCCCCTTACCACACGCGACCACAACCGCCCTTAGGCGGCCGTCTCATTGTCTGGCTGCATCGCAGCACCAAAAAACTTGACGCATTCCACAATCTTGCAAGGGCCGAACCGGGTGCCTGCCGCCTGTCCCTTCGGACTGGCAAAGCCGGTGCGCGTCTGCCCGGGACTATGGCTTCGTCGCGACCACAACCAGACTTTTGCTGCGCACACTGGAACCCTTACCGCGCGCAACCGGCACTGACCCTTGCCCCGCGCGACGTGAATTCTCGCCATGTTGTAAACGCCGTGGGCGTTTACAACATCTGCCCCCTTGCGCATGCCTGTCCGGTAACCCCAAACTGACCGCACCGTTGTCCTGTGGCTTGTCCTCCTTGTTTCGGTTGTTTCCGTGTGGTGAACTACGGTGTATCAAATGGCAGCCAGTGGCAATATCGGTCAGGCTTGGGTTGGCTCGCCCTTCGCTATGCTTCATGCTGCTGTTGGTGTTTGGCAACAGATGGTCAGCAATCTGACACAGTCCAATGTCCATGTTGTGGATTCGCGGCCTGCTCCACGGTACAATTCCAAGGAGGAGCCCACATGGCCGGATCCAGTGGCAGGGCATTATCCAGGTCCTGAGCTGTCTCTGTGGGTCCTTGCAGCGATTGTTGTAGTTGTGCTGTGCAGAATCCCAATAGTTCTACTCTGCTGGGGGGGCAGGGCTCCTTTTAACAACTCGGCACCACTGGGGGGGGGCACCCCCCCTGGACCCCCCCCCCCCCAACAAAAAAGATTGGACCAAATTTTCTTTCGGGCCTGCAGCCAATCCAAAATTTCCTTTGGCGCCAATTAGTGTAGGCCACAATTTTTCTTCGGCGCCTTCGCCGCCTCTAAAAACTCAGCACCAGGGGGGGGGCAGGCGGGTGGGACAGGAGGGGGTGCGCGACATGGGCATCCAGCAGCGCCACCAGACAGGGGGAGGAGCAACACAGACACACAGAACGCGGGAGCCACACCAGAAGGTACAAGGGCGGGCACAGCAGACAAGGAGGAGGGGCACAGCAAGGCGGGACAGGCAACCGGAACAACGGGAACAGAGAACCAGAATGGAGCGGATGGCAGAGCGTGCGCAGGGGAGGCAGCGACAATAAAGGGGATGGCTTGGCCAGCCAACCCCGTCGCTACCGGGTGCCAGGGCAACCCCTGCTCAACCGGCATCAGGTGGGGGGTGTCTCCCGCAGCCCAGATGGGCTGTTTGCGCAACAGGAGTGGGAGCCCATCAGGGGCAGACCAACCGTGAGGGGGAAAAGGACATATGGTGGACGGCCCGGACAGCGCGTGGAGGGACAGGGCACCTGGGCCGCACAGAAACACAGCGAGGCAGGCTATGGACGGCCTGTGGACAGAGGTGTGTGGACAGCAAAAACAGTCAAACGACCCCGGCAACAACCAGCACATCCTCAATACGCCAATTATTGGGTGCCGTTGACACGCAAACGGCACACCACGCCACATTCAGCACAGCCCCAGCACACCAACCACTGGGCTCCGCGAACGCGGAAACGACACCAGCAAGAGCACCGGCCGCAGCGGCCGACAGAAAGCAGCGACCGGACGCAACATGCGAAGGGAAGAACGGGTGACCGTCCAGGGCCCCGTAAAGGAGCAACAACCCGACGGAATGTCACACAGGGGGATGGACCCTTCTCGCAAAGGGGCCCTGGGGAAAGGGGGGGGGGGGGGGTTGCGCGAGGACACAGGAGGCTGGTATATGCACCGGTACAACTGCATGCACATTTCCAAGTCAGGCCGAGCATTGGATGGGATACAAGCAGCGTGGGTGGAACCTCCGACAGACTGACCTTGTTCAGCAAAGTAGTCTACCAAGAGCTTTGGGAACTGGCTCCCTCGCAGACAACGAGACTGTGGCGCATTGCTTTTTTCCGTCCGGCACTCTCCAGAGGGCCCTCACCCATGGCAGAGGAGGCGCGGGCTCCTCCACCGAGAACGACGCGGCAGTCATCCATGACTGTTGTTGTAGGGGGAGAGTGAGAGGAAAGAGGCAATGGACGCCCATGCCACAATGGCGGGGTGGCTGGGGCGTGCCGGTGAAGAGCGTTGCCAGCGAAAACATGCGCGTTGGTGCATCGGTGTTGTCTTTTCGTGAGGGAAATCTTCTGTTTTGCCCTGACCAGTGGCCGGACATCTTTCTGGCATTTTGCCTGGGGGCTGCCTGCTTTGCAGGCGCGGGCCAGGGCGGACGGGTCCTCCTATGGTCCCCTTATGGTCCCCACCGAAGGCGGTCCAAAAATTTTCAAGCTTAAATCCCCTTGGCGCCGAAGGCGCCAAGAAAAATTTCGGCTGTCAGCCTTGGAAGGAGAGGAGGCAGGGTGGTCAAGGGGGGGGGGGGGGGAAGGGGGGGGTTACCATCCCTCCTCCTACGGTGTGCGGCCGTTCTAATACATCCCCTGGGGGGGGGGAGGGAGCTTTCGAGCCCATTTTCCAGCCCCCCCCCCTCACCATGGGCTCCCAAGTCTGCCCCCTTACTATATTTCGGGGGGGGTGTCTAAGAGGGCGCGGGGGGGGGGTTTAATGGGGACCATAAAACACATACCTCAAAATGATCCCCATGACACACTGATCATTTTGAACATACAGAAATGGGGTGAAATTTTTTCAAAAAATTGTTTCTACATCCATCAGCATCGGGTAAAAGCAAAAAAAATTGGCTCTTGGACTTGGGAGCCCATTTTCTGAACCCCCCCCCCAACCTTCCTGGGGCTCAAAAGCCCCCTCCCCCCACCCCTCAGAGCAAATTTCTGATCGCCCAGTATCGGATGTAGAAAGGTATCCTGGAGGAAATGTCGGAGAATGTGACGCATCCATTTTGGACCTGGGCTTCTTCCAGTCGGGCGCCGGGAAACACATCATTGTCGTCTTTGAGGAGACGGCGGGTCGCTTGTGGATTTGCTTTCGGGTTAGGATCAAATGGCAACTTTCTTGTATTCGTCGGGGTTCAGGGTCCTTCATCATGTGTCACAAACGAACAACTGAGGAACGCAGTCGGTATCCTAAACTTTAGTTTATACCCATAAACTAAGGGTTGGGCGGTGGTGCCTTTTCATGGCTGAACTAGGATTGTCTGTCCCGCTGCTCACAATTGCAGCATTATGCCCCTGTGGTGTCCACTCCGCTGCCGGCGCGGACAGGTTTCACATTCAAGAGGAGCGGGTTGTTCCATGCAGGCTGGTAGGTCACTATGTACTGGGGCTCCTCATGGAGGTTCACGCCAAGCGTTGGTCGTTCCCCAGCATCTCGTCTCCGTAGACTCCACAATGATGAGAGCCCCTGGTATCCCCAACAGATGTGTTGGGCCACCCCATTACGGCACCAATCCCTCCTCGCCCCCCCCCCCCCCCTCCCCTGCCGGCACCATGTGCTCCAAGCTGCCGCTGCTGCACCACAGCCCGGGGGGTCCCAGCCAACCCCCCCCCCCCCCTCCCGCCCGTCTGATACTCCCCGCCCCCCCGTCAACCCAATTTTCTCCCCGCCCTGGGGCTCCCGCGGCCAGAATTTGACCACCAGCACAGGCAGCCTTTCGGGGGATGGGGAGCATGAAAGTTGTGCTGTTTGAGAGGCCTTAGGTTCCGTAGAATTGAGTGCTTCGCAAGCCGGCTGGCCGGGCACCCCATCTTGAGATACACCAATCGTTAGATGGATCGTATAAGCGAGACGCTCTGGTGCAAAGGGGGCCCACCTGGGGCGCCGGGAATGGCTCACGTGTGATAGAGGAGATTGCTGTCATCGTGCGCAGGGTGTTTTGCTGGCCTGTGAAAGCATGGTTTTCGTTGCCATGGATCCTGTGGGACTGAATGCTATACGCCCACTCTGGCCATTGGTTCCCCTTATTTTGGTGAGGCGCTGGCCGTTGGAGTTTCCCCTCCCTCTGTGGAATGAATGAAGGAACAGATGAATGAACTAGCATTGCTGGACCATTTGGAAGCACGGCCGTGTTTTAAGGATCTCTGGGCAGTGCTTGCTATGCTACGAATTTGTGTGCTGTGTTTAAAATCGGTGATTTTTCAAGATGTTTCACGGAAAAAAGAGCGGGCTCTATCAGGGCTGCATGGCGACAGCATAGGTCATTCCGTTTTGCATGCTTGCTGCTTGCTGCTGAATGCTGCTGATGGATAGTGATCCCTGATACCAAAGCAAAATGAAAGCATTGTGCAGACAGCTGCTGCTTTGTCTGAGTGTTGAACGGGAAACAATGCCATTTGGTGAGCTTGTCTCTATGTGACTGGGCGAGTGGGCTGGGGACGCACCTGTCCGCAATGAAAGGGGGCTCCTTCCAAAAACAGGAGAGTATGCTGTAAGCGAGACATGGATGCTGTTAGTGCTGGGTCACTAAGTTCTCCAAATGGTGAGGTATTTCCAGGCCCCCAAATCTGACTCACGCCACCCTGGATCTGACCTACTGCAATGGACCAATCTTGAACCTCACTGTCTGCAGGGGCCCTTAACTGGCCTGTGCCCAGCAACCTGACTGAGGACAAGTTGCTGCGTCCTGAGCCTGAGCTACGGGCATTGGCCGAGGCTGCTCTCTGTGCCAAGAGCAGTGCTAACGATACTGTCTTTCATTGTGGGTCTGGGGTCACTGCCTGCTTCAACATTGCTGTTGCAGAGCAGCTGGGCCTTGGGGTACCGCGCCTGTATGTCGGGAGTTGGAGCCAATGGTGCAAAGTGCACCCCACCAAAGTGCAGTATGGCAACCCAGCAGAAGTGTGAGTTGCGGGATGCAAATTACATCCTTCCCTCAGAGTTGATAGAGGGTGATGGAATCAGCCAAAAGTGTCAGGGTGACTTTGAGTCAAGGCTTTCTTCATCATTGATTTGCTGGTATGCTACGGGTATGTTGGTTAAGTCACAAGGAAGTGGTTTCTATTTGGATCCTGCAGGTACGAATGCTGTCTTTTTTTTTTGCTTTAAACCAGGCTCCTCGATACAAAAATGCATGCAATACAGGAGACAGCATGCAGGAAATCTGCATACACAGTTGTGAACCAGTACTGTATTTCTGTTTCACCTTACACATTCATCAAACCAGACAAACTGTCATTCCAGACTGGTGTGCCCTCCGGGCTGGTGCAGGACGATTGCGCTTCCAGGGAGGGATAATGATGTCATTGGGCCACCAAGCAAAGCATGCAATCGGGGAAAAAAGTGTGGAAGACTGCATGGAATTGCTGTTTGGGTTCAACCAATAGTGTCTAATTCATGAAGCGCAACGTGTGTCTTAAGGATTGTTTGGATGATGATGAAGAATTGCAGTCGCCAGTGCGCCATCTCTTCTGAGCAGTATGTGCTTCCTGCCTGTTTTTGTCTGGTGGGAGCTTTTTCCAGACAGGGCTTTTTACAGCAGCGCTGATGTTCAACTTACTGCTGATCTTGCGCCTGAGACATGAGCAGCCACAGGTGAGGGCTATAATCCAGGGCTTGGGGTATGGGTTTACGACAACTTGGTTGATTTTGAGGTCATGCTGTGCTTAGGATGACCTAAAATTTATAGTGATAGTTCCAGCTGGATTGAATGCTGTACAAGAATTTCGACCAAAGTCAACATTCGTCTGTGCGATTCGTAGTTCGTATTTCTGTTTTGTGGTGCCCAGCCTCTATCCCGCAGCATCTGCAGTATGTTGGCCATGTGCAATATTGTGTGTGAATGGATCTACGCATCACATGGTTGCATAGGGATTGGCGGCATACACGTGTATTGTCTGCATACGCTCTGGGGGCAAATGCTCTGGGGACTACCAATGCCCTCGTTCGGGGCCTCTAGCATATTCAACAACAAGGTTTCACGTGACTCTGCCATTGCCCTTTTCATCTCGCTATGGTGGAGCCGGATGGCCTTTGCCAGGAGTGTGCTCACCACACCGTCACTCTCTTTCAAGTGATTGGTCACCAAAATCAGGTTTTTGGCTTCTTTCAGGTAGTGCTATGAGAAAAATTCTCTCTTGCTCTTTGGCCTTCTCAATATCCTGCTCCAAGAGGTAAGATGATCCTTCTCTTCTCTATGGCTACCCTCGCACTGCATAGCGCATGCGCAACCTCACCTCCGTCATGTATTTCCTTAAGATCACAGGTCTTTTCCTTGAACATGCTTCGTGCGTGTCTTCTTCGGAGCAACCCTAGTAGCTCTTGTTATCGTATTCAGAAATAAAGCATGCGCTTTACCCCTAACCTCCCTATCGGCAATGGAATATTGTGGATAAAATCGAAGTGATTGTTTTAATGGTCTTTGGCTCTAAGCAATTACTTCTTTCATATTTCTCCTCCTGCCCAATGCACACGACCTCTGTTGTTGCCCAAGAGCGTGTTGATGAGCCTCATGGAGGAAAGGGTTGCAAAGTATTTCCAACCAACACGACATGAATGTGGACGGGCAGTCTTAATAGTGCTTAATAGGCAAAAAGCAGAATACAAAAACCGGTAGTCCCGAGAAGTACCTGGTATTGTTGGTAGAGCTCGCATTTTATTGGTATCTTTTAACGATTCCGAAGGAATGCAGCTCAATGCTCCGGTCTTTAAAGCTCCTAGCCTTGACCGTTCCTTCGACTTTTGAAAAACTTCACCCTTGGGGCGGACAAAGAAGAAAAGCACCGTCGTAACATCATTCGTCACAACCAATAGCCACATAAACATCAACAGCAGCGCCAATAGAAATGCAACTAATGCAATGATGGCAAATAGGATGTTGTTCGTGTTTTTCACAATCCATGAGAGGGATTGGCGGTCCAAGTAAATATACATGGTCCATGCGTTGAACTTGCTCACTGTCAGGAACGAGCTCTACTGTTTTGAGGTACGTTTTGCTGTTTGTCGCACATCAAATGGTGGTGCACGGCTGTGCATAGATTTGTCACGCGCGCAAAGAATCGTCTTCATATACACGGCGCCAAATGACGATAGAACATCTAGTTCGATATTATAACATTTGCTTTTGCGATAGATGTACAATTTATTATAAATGACTATCACTATTAGAAATATTTTGACTATTCCTGCCTTGTAGCATTGGGTTGTTCAGCATTCGAGAACTCACCTAAGTATTGATTGACGCTAAGTGCTGTATCAAGCTCGCATGTTATCTCATGCTTTTCTGTCTTTTGGTCTGCTTATGTGTATCGGAGCTTAGCCCGGCAAGCTCCACTGTCTGCTGCAATTTATGCAGAAGGTCCGTGTTTTTGGCCGACATGCTTTTGTATTGGTAAGTGCGTTGCCAGGGTGAGTCTCATGACATGATTTTAAACCATATCTCTCGGGGTCGTGCAGAAATATGCCAACACCGAGCGTTTTCAGTGATGAGTGTCATTATTGCCTAATTCTGCCCACTGCGTGTCCCATAGGGGGGGGGAGGATGTGGGGCATATTCGGAAAGCCTTTGATAAGGGCTATTTGGAACGCCCGGGTCTGCATGCTGTACTGCCGATATGTTTGAGATTTTCGTCCAGCACGAAAACCACTTGGCCAAAAACGGCCCTGTTTCCTGTCCGAAAAAGGGGCCATTTTAGGCCAAATGATTTTCGTGTGGGGACCGGCATTTTCGCATGTTGGTGAGATAGGCCCTGGCCCCAGGTTCATTCTCAAGCCCTTTTCATGTAGATTTCAAAAAGTATACGCCCCCCCCCCCCCCTGAAGGAAACGAAATTTTGGTGCATTGGACCAAAACTTGAGAAACCCCCGAAAAAGTGTGCATTTGCTCCGCGTTGGCATATAATGAATGTCCCCGATCTAAATACCCCCCCCCCTTTAATGTCACGCACGTGATACTATTTTGATGCACGATATTATTTTGTGCGTGATGTCATTTTGATACGCGTGATATTGTTCTCACATTTGTCTGTTGGACAGTTTTTCGGAAGCTCTCATGGGGTGCAGTGCTTTCCAAATAGAATCCAACTTGGCTGAAATACAGGACCATGATGAACTTCTTTGTTGAATTTGGCGAAGGCCAAGTAATGTGTTTCTTTCCAATCTGTACCCCCTGCTGTGCCAGTTGGTGATGCACTGCCACCAAAACCAAAGCCAAAGGCCCAGCACCAACCTGTGGCTAGGCAAGTATCCATTGCATCATTCTTTTCGAAAAAGTAAACAGTTTTTTCAAGTCAGCCCACAAAGCTGCGCAGTGCATATCTCTCTAGTGCTCTGGTTAGAAGTGAGTGATATTATTTCCGGTAGACAAAATGATATCATGCGTGGGAGTTTTATTTTGATGCGTGATATTAATAGGGAGTGTTCTGCCTCGAGTCAAGATACCCTAGGACGTCAACGAGATCAGAGTAGCAACTTTCGCAGTTGCTTTGTGGGCCGTATCGCCAAAGTCCGGGTCCATGAAAACCAGGACCAGCAAGACAGCTTTCAGACAAGCTGACAACACAATTCGTTTCAAGAAACTTGGACCATACGATGTAAGAAACGATGACTGCACAACTATAAAGCACAAAAAGGTCACAGTAAATCGCAATAAAAGTCATATAACCAAGAATACACAACTCTCCACCCCTGGGCTTTTTTGACAAAAACTCCTTAAGTGAAGACAAAGCTTTCAACTTGAGTCTGGGTCCCCAAGAGTCCAAAACACCTCTGTCCCCACCTTAGTGTAGGTCGTAGGCCTAAGTACGAGGCTAAAACTGGTTCCCAGCATATCAGTGGCCAAATGTTAGCAAATCCATGTTCTATACATGGGGTTGGATTGGCTAGTGGGCACTTCAATTTGGGCACAAAAACCACATATTTCCAGGGCATTTGCATTCCCAACTGCATGTGGGCTCTCCTAGGGAAACCATTGGCCCCTTCTAAGCACAAAGAAGCAAAGCAAGGCAAACAGCTGGGATACTGCTTTCACTGCTCTGCTTCTTCGAGCTTCTTTCTCTCGGCAGCTACCAAGAGTGCAGTTGTTGCAGACGTCGCTGTGCCTCATACAGGCCAGCCAAGCTGCCCCCTGGTCCTCGCAGTGCTTGAACCACGTATTTATTGTGACGCAGTATGCATAGCCGGCCTCCATTGTCGGTTCGTCCCTCATACCCAGAAGCCCATTTGTGTTCAACAATGTGGTGCGTGCGTGTGGTGCATGCAATCACTGCAGCGTACTCGTTTTCACCCTCGTCATCAGCGGATGACATTCAGTGCGTTCGTACGTCTTTGTGCAAATTGGGCATCAACAACCGGTTGGAACAAACTCCATTGTAGTCGCACCTTCCATGGCCCTCAGGCCATGATAAGCCACCAAAACACACTAAAAGACACAGGATCGACGGTTTTCTCACTGTTCCTACCCACAGATGCAAACTAGCAAAGAATAACGACCAGAAATCGCTGCACATCCAAAAGTCGTTCTTCATAACTATTACGACCTATGGAATTGTTCCTCTTGACTACATTTTCTGAATGGCCCTGAAAAATCCGTTTTTCGTCGTGTCCTGCTCGAGTTTACTTATTGTCCAGGGTGACATGGCGCCCCCAAAACTACCCGTGTTGGAAAGTGACAATTTTCTCAAAAAGGAGATTTTGTGCGGATCCCCACAACCGTGCCGAGAAACTTCGTGGACCAAGGTGAAGGACTTCGACGTGGATCGACGTTCTCCACTCCACTTCGGTATACCCCGGCCCAATGCTAGTGCACGTGCGCGTGCGGTGCGGATCCGACATGTCATCAGGAACATCAACCCCGAATCCGCCATGGAGGAGGGGAGAGGGAGAATGTGCATCGCATTCATTGACGCATCACTTCCGTTCTTCAATACCACGCATCATTCAACATATGGACGATCTCATGAGTCCCTTCGCCATCGCTCGCAGGCCCATGGCCCCAAGAGAAGCTGGAACGCAAGTTCAAAGGCAACTTTGGTCAAGGTGACAACTTCTTGAAGGGCTCAGCCCACGTATGTGAGTGCCCCAGGACGATCCACGACCCCGGCCCGCGGTCCGGTCCTTTTGTCGCATGGCCCCCTCGCTCTCGGTGAAAAGAAGACAATGTGCGAAGTGGTGTGCCTGATTCCCCTGTGTTCCGCTTTTTTGTGGACATTGCCTGTTGCTTGACGCTTCATTGTAGAGCATGTCTCGCGGGCGGTCGCAACCGAGGCCCCGAAGCTCCACTCTTGACAAGTGCGTGCGCAATGTCGCCCGTGGCAACGGCAATGTCTCCGAGTATGTCACGAGCAAGCAGGTGTGTCGTACCGCACGCACCCGCTGCGGTTGGTGTGCCATAATGCCTCCGCGGGGTAATTGCAAACGCTGCGTCGTTGATTTCACATGGCTAGCCCTCACCATTTGAGGCGCCGTTAATCTTGAAACCCCCTCGGTCGGGCATGGGTTTGCCACTCACCTCCATGGAACGCCCCCCAGGACTCGTGCCGGAGGATGTCGGCCGGAGGACGACAAGAGGCTGTTCCGCGGAGACTATCCAAGACTTGTTCAAGGCCGCGTAGTGCCACTCTGGAAAAGTGTGCGCACGCCATCGTCCCGGTTCCCGCCCCATTAACGGTGTGTAGCGTGCTCAGTTTGCTTTCGCATTTCCTCCCCGACCACCTCCCCCAATTCCTTCGTCACGTTGTCGTCCGCTTGATGGTGATTGCGCATGAAGCCGCCAACCATCCGAGACGAAAATCATGCGAATATAGCCTAGTGCCTGCGAATTTAGATGGTCGCGATCGTAGTGATAGATCAACGGTGAGCCCTGTTTGTCGTTGCCTTTTGCGTGCGCTTGACACGCGGCACAGCCAAACCAACATGGTCCCTCATTGGACCCCCCTCCACAATCTCTTTTTTTGTTACAAAGAGCGCAGGTGAAGTGGGGAGTTAGCCTACTTGGAAGAGGTAGCACCCCAACCGTCGGTGTCAATTGCGCTCCGACCTCCCAACGCAAGCTCCGGTTGTAACGCTCGTGTAGTTGCCGCCTTCTACCCCCCCAACCGCTTTCCCAACCGTGGCCAACCAGTTCTGCAGGCGTCATTTCCTTGTGGCCTTCATCTCTTCAAGCGTGGGCCTTGCGGGGAGGCTCAGCGCTTCGGGCACAATCGCATCATCACATCAACGAGAATTGAATCTCCACCCAAGTTGGCCACCCAAACTCCCCACGGGACTCATTTGATGATTTCCCTTTTTCTTTGCTTTGCATGCAGGTAGTTTGACAGATGTGGACACTGCCCACCCAACCAGCCATCGGGCAATTAATGGCGGCAAATACTCACATTTCTTGAAAAATGCATCTATCGCAATCCTCGCTTGCACCCGTGGCTTCGTTGCACTGCGCACTGTTTGCATAGGATTCCGGCCGACTCAGAACTGCGCCCACAACATCTTCCATGGGGTGCTACCAAGCCCTGGACCTACACTTACCTACGAGCTTGGCACCTTCGACGCGTCTTATGCCCCCTTGGCTACCCTCGTTCCTCGTGCCCGCGTGCGGGGGCTGCCTCTTTGGCTACGATATCGGGGCGGTCGGTTCCGTGTTGCATGCCCTGGGGACTGGGGCTAGTGCATTAGGCCCGATGTCTGCCTTGCAACTGGGCTGGGTTGCCAGCGGAGCCCTAGTGGGCGCGTTGGTTGCCTGTGCCCTCTTAATGGCTGTTGGGGACGGGCGCATTGGCCGCACAACGGAGCTTAAGGTGTGTTGTGCAAGTGCTTTCGGGGTGCACGGTGCAACGAACACCATGGCCTCATAAGCAAAGGACCGAGGCTCTTCTTCGGGCGAGGGTTGCGATATGGTGTGTCGAAGTGTTGTGTTGATGTTGACTGCAAGTTCGCGATTCGGTTTTGCTGCGCGGCAGCCCCCCCTGCCCGCAGTCGCGTAACACACCAACCTTGGTGAGAGATGTTGTGGCTATTTCCAGCGCCCGTGCCGGTATGGTCTCATAGCGCCGGTATCATACTCGTCACCGCTTTGGGAACACCCGTCCGAAGAGTTCCGCGAAGTTGACCATTTCTATCGTCAGCGGTCTGGGCTACTCACATTTCTCTCCCGAAATCTGCAGCACGGGATTGGCGGTAAAGCGGCGGTTGGGTGGGATCTACCCAACATCAATATCCAGAAACTTGGAATTGAAGGAACACAAAATCGCGAATTGCAACACAAAGTCGCCAACCTGAACACTTCAATGGCCTATGTGCACGCATGTGCCGATTGAAGCCTCCACTTTTTCGTGCTTCCAGGCCGCAGCCGCTCTCTATACGGCAGGCACCGTGCTGCAATCCCTGGCGCCGAACCTGCTGCAGCTGCTTGCGGGCCGGATGGTCTACGGCCTCGGGGTCGGCTTCACGCTCCATGTGGCCCCGTTGTACATCGCCGAGAGCGTGCCCGCCGAGTTACGGGGGCAAGTGGTGGCCCTGAAGGAGGCCGCGATCGTGACGGGTCTGGTATTCGGTTACATCTCAGGTTCGTCATCGTGCCAGATTTCCTTGTGCACCTGCGCACACCGGTGGTCCTTGCCCTCCACGTATGCCAGGAACATGCGTGAGGAGAGTGGTTCTGGCACTTGGCACTCAGGATCTCGGGATCGAATCCTGCTTAGGGCACGACGACAAGATCGTTGTGGGTCGAAGGTCCTGAAAGCCTCTGGGAGTCTCCCCAGAAGTCGTGGTTCTGACGCCGAGGTCGGAATCACGCCTGGTCGTGCGCTCGCGCGTTGGCGAGTGGTCCACGCAAGTGGCACCCGTGCCCTCAACCACTCTTCTCCCCATTGCCATTGATTGATTGGTCATGCACCGCTGGACTGGGGACGACAGGCGCCAAGGATTTGCTTTGTCAAACAACCGCCCTGATCCCGCGAAACATGCCGACGCGGTTGGTTGCCACCCCTTGGTCCGAGCCCGTTAGCAGTGTCCCCGGGACTCTTACCACTTCTTGTCTAGATCCCATATCCCAGCCCAGGTGTTTTTTATAATTCTGTTGCATGAATAATGCTTGCACTGCACGCCCATTGCCCATTGTGACTCCATGACCCCCACCCCCCCCAGCGGGAGCTTTCCACTTTTTGTTTTTTTCCGGTGCAAAAAACACGAGAGGTTACGTGCGATTTTCCTCACAAAGCTGATGGCCATGTGCTGGCACAGGAGCCTGCGAGAGCAAGTACCCAAGGACCCGATGTAGGTGATGACAGTAGTGTGCAAAGTCTGCCCGTCGCGTGTGCAGGTTCCTTCTTGCCAATGCCCGTGCATTGGCGCACTGCATTCGCTCTAGCGCTGCTGCCGGCGTTACTAATGGCGGCATTGGCCCTCCGAGCCCCAGAGTCCGCCCGTTGGCTGGTGCTGCAGGGCTGCTTTGAGGATGCAGAGAGCGCCCTGGTGCAGGCCCAAGGCCTCAGTCCTGCTGCCGCTCGCGTGGAAGTCGAGGCGATGGTCGCCATGGCGGCGGTGAGTGGCCCCGCCTCCAGAGGCCCGCTTGCCCAACTGCTGGGAACCCGCCAGAACCGCAAAGCACTGACCATCGGCGTGGGGCTGGTGCTGCTGCAGCAGCTGTCTGGGCAGCCCTCGCTGCTGTATTACGCCCGCCGCATTTTCGAGAGCGCCGGATTGGGAACTCAGGTCTGGCTGACTGTTCAGGCTGCGCGAGGCTTGAGGGTGACGCGATGCAATCCCTCGCTGCAGCACCTTCGGAGTGCACAGAGGGATGGGGGGGATCTGGCCGAGCTCGTAATCATCTTCTGGATAGTATGCACAAAGTCCCCCCCCCCCTCACGGCTCACCCCCCTCCCCTGCATTACAGCACTGCGTGCCTCACAGTGGGAACATACCTCCGCCCCCCAAAAAGCCACGAACACATCCAAGGCAACGACGACCTGCACTTTGCAGTGCGTGCGACAAGGAGATTCGGGATCCGATTCACGGAGATTTTTCAGCTGCAAACGACCAACTGCAGAACATGACTTTTGAATGACAGAACCAACACAGGCATTTCCTGCATGTTTGGCTACTGCTTGTCTTGCATCGATGTTTTGCAGAGATTGATATCCGATTTTGCCGTTCGTCCATCACTGGTATGTAAAATGTGCTAAAGCACTATCACCAAAGCAAGACTCTTCAGATGACCATGAGTGGTCTGAGGAACAGTGATGTAGGTGATGTACGGACAGATTTGGTATGAAACAACTCCTGTGGCATTGATTCCTTTAGTGATTGGGCGGTGACTCACTCAGTAGGAGATGCCAGAACAGTATCTCAATCGAAAATTTGATGACAGCCTCCCAAATTTCGAGACCCTGTGTTAAGTTGCATGCGAGCATCAGGTTTGGACAACGGAGGGGCTGGCGTTGGAGGACGCAGGGCGCCATGCCCGACAGCACTGCAAACAGCAACGCGTCAGGCCGGACAGGTGCAGCGCCGCTGAGCGAATGGTCCTCGCGGGGGGAGCACCGGCGATCCATCGATCTGCGGCAGACATGTGTTGCCTGGGTGTCCACGGGTGTGTACCCGTCGTGTTTGCTCACAGGCTACCGTCTGCGTGGGCCTGTTCAAGCTTCTCATGACCCTCTTGAGCGTGTGGCTCGTTGACCGCTGTGGACGCCGGCCACTGCTGCTTGGTGGCACCACGGCAATGGCCCTGATGCTGTCCGCCCTCAGTGCTCTGTTTGCTCTCGGAGGTGAAGAGGGGCCGAATCAGAATCTCGTGGCCCTGTGTGTAGTGGCTTTCGTGGGTGGCTATCAAATTGGATTCGGACCCGTGACGTGGCTCATTCTATCAGAGGTACACTGGAGTACTGAATTGCGTGTTGCGCATCGGAATAGTCCGAGGACAGTCAGAGGTTTGCGTGAGGAGCGGGTGCGGGCGTGGGTGGATACTCCTGATCCCACGCAAACCACCAATGCCCTGCACAGCTGGCAACTGCTGCGCCCCCAAACGCCTTTCAATCGCCACTTTCACATCCATCCGCCCATGTAACCGCTCTGCAACGGCTCCTGGAGCCCAGCCGGTGGGCACTGTGGCCTTAGGTCCAAGCCTGGTGACAGTGCTGGGGCTCCCGGACTTTAAACTGGACAGCAGTGCAGCCCCTGGCTGACCCGTTGCCGCAAAAATGGGCTACGTGTCCGTATCCGTCAGTGTGTTGTGAGGAGTGACGCCTCGCGGTTGCGCATGTCTGCCCGCGTGTTGTGACCAATGGCACCCCCCCCCCCCCCAAGTTTTCAAAGGCTCCACCCTCACCCTCGCTGAGCTCACCTTAACTACCCCCTTCACCCGCGCCACTTCCCGTGGGGCAATGCAAAATTTACCACAGCCACAGCGAACAGGGATGCGCGTCCCCGGGGGTCCGATCACAGGCTCCACAAGCTCTCTGTGCCCGATGCTCCGCAGGTGTTTCCCCTCAAGATACGTTCTGCTGCCGTGTCGTTGGGGATGATGGTCAACTTCGGGGCCCACTTCCTCGTGGTCATGGTGTTTGACCTGGTGCGCCAACGTCTGGGGGAGGCGGTGCTCTTTGGGGACTTCGCTCTCGTTGCGTTGGCGGCGTTGGCGTTCATCGGGGCATTGGTGCCCGAGACAAAGGGCATGACCTTGGAGGAGATCGAGGCTCAAATGCGCGGCGAATGCGATGATGCTGAGCCGGATGAGGGGTCCGGGGGGCTGTATCCGGTGCCCCAACGACCGAACGCAGATGCCCTCCTCGATCTCTGGCCGGAGTTCACATATCAGACCGTGGGCGAATGCAAATTCGGCTGAATCAAAGCGCTTCGCCCGGCTTCTGCATTCGGCCAAGGTAGCGCTGGTTCATTTGAAGAGACGAGAAGAGTTGGGCTCTTGAAAGGCCAGCCATCCGACACGAGGAGCTCCCATCGGCTGGGCGCACGGGCGCTGCGGCGTCGAGAGGCACTGAGTGGTGCGGCCGTGCTTTCCCGTATTGCTCTGGGTGCGCAAGCCTCACGAAGCAGGCGTCGTACCAACACCGTCCAGGCAGACAACAACGACGCGTTCGCGTGATGGGTGACTTTGACGGCAGATTGAACCGTCACAATATCATTCAGACATCGCGAACAGGCGGGCATTGGGTGTTGAAACTCTTTGCAAGGCGCCTCCGCCACGCAGTGGCTAATCCGGACCGCTGACTTTTTGCTTCCACTGCCCCAAACGGGAAGCATTATTTGTAGACAACCATGGTCTATGCCTTTGCCGTTGTTTGCGCAAGGGTAAGTAAGTGTCGTATGCTTGGGGCTGTCTATTACCTGTTGATATGCTGTTTCTTTTAACACACCAACACGTCATGGAGGCGCGAATGTTGCTCCACTCATCCCCGGAATACACGCAGAAGTTTGCATCAACCCATTTGACGGGTTCTAATCACGCGACAATCGTTTCGCATTTCGCAGCATTGCGCTTTGCTTCGTTCCTGCAGAGACAAAGATCTCTCTCGCTGGCTCTCTGTCTCTCTTTCTCTCTCCCTCTCTCCCTCTCTCCCCTGCCTCCCTCCCCCCCCCCCCCCCCGTCTCTCCCTCTCTTTTCTACTACCCCTCCCTCCCTTGCATCCTCCCATTTTACTTTTCCGTGACAACAGTCTTCTGCTGCTGCTGGATGTTTGAGCCACGTTTGCATTGCTGGCCAAAAGTGGTTCAGTGCTTGTCATTGTGGTTTGCCGTTTGCAGCCCCGCAAGGACGGCGGTCCCAGATAACTCACCTCCGACGCTGTCCTTCCAACGTCCCCCTGATCCCTGAGCCATCTCCAATGGAGATGCCGGACCTGCCTATCACCTTCCCTGAGGAACCCCCTTCCCTGTCATGTCCTCTGAAATACAACGTTGTTTGCATTTTGATCGCAAGTGTTGCCCTCGCTGACCTGTGATGACTGATGTGTTCTGTACTATTCAAGGCTGATATCGTACTGTGTAGCCGCCGTGCAAAGCACAGCACCCATGGACCCCAAGGAGTGCATTTCTAGCCTCAAACTCGCGAATCTGAGGTTGACAAATTGTGAAGCCAGACCAGCCCCCTGACATTGGCACCGAGGATCACTGCTTCTGTTGCTTCCGCGAGGTTCTGTCGCACCCTCGGGGGCACAGGCACAAGCGGGGCTGGATGAGTGGGGCCAGACAAGACGAGGGGTCAGTCCAATTCGACCGGGGCTTTGCTGCTGGGCAGCAACCTCTCATCGGCGAGCAGTGGGCCCCGCCAAGACCTCCAGCCATGCGTACCCGGTACACGAATCTTGTCCTCGTCCTCAGTAATTCTCCCTGTTTCCCCCCTTGCGCAGGCAGGTGCTCATCCAACAACTGCAGGTGCCACGTTCAAGATGCATCTCCTCCCATCGGATGCAGCCCGCAAACCAGCCTTTATGCGGAGGTCTGCAGAAGACAAATATATATCTACCTACAAATATATATTGACTGTCCTCTCCTACACTAAGTGCTATACCTACCTATATATCCCTCGCCCCCCCCCCCCTCCCACACACACATACACACACACACACACACACAGGACTGTCGGGCACGAGATACGCCATGCCTAAGATACAACGGGCGTGGACCGCACAAATTTGGGACCTGGCCGTCTCTTGGACCTGGGGGGCGTGGTGTACGCACCTCAGGGGTCCGACACCAGTCTGCGCAACCGACCACAGGGGACCATTGGTGCCCGTGTGCCGGTGCAGCACGTAGGTTCAACATCGCAACTGGGTAATTTCAACCTGCCGCCCCCCCCCCCCCCCCGGACGACGCCACCCCGTTGTCTTAGCCCGGTGCCTCAGGAGCTGCACTTTTCTGTGCGTGTGCACCACCTTGTGCAGCGCCTTTCGAATAAGAATGCGTGTTCAGTGGAATTCTGTTTCAAGCACCTGGCACACCTTTCCTCCCCTGTTATGAGTATTACTTGATATGCTTCACACACATGAAGCATGAAAGACGGAGACGCAGACTGAGACCGAGACCCAGGCCGAGGCAGAGACAGAGCGTCGAATTCGATTCTTCCAATTCGGGATTTCGCGATTCTGGGCCCAGTGCCCAGCCCTACCTGACATAGCACGACGGGCACATTTACCTGCGCACCGGGCAATTTGTTTATGGTTGTGTGCGTTTGCCAGCGTGCCCGCGGTCTGTTTCTGGCTCTTTGAGTGACTTGAAAGAACCTGAACACTCAGGCTGCTTTCAGTGGTGCTTGTTTGTTGTCGCGTCTGTCTGTGTGTATGTGTGCACTGCCCTTGACAGCCCAGTCTGTCGGTGGGCACTTGAGACAATTACGTCTTCATTCTGATCCCATCTCTCGTTACGCCTGTGTGTGCTTGTGAGGGCGGGCGGGGGCACAATTAAGGCAACAGATCACCGTACTGCGGAATGGACACAGGGACAATATGACGCCCTACACTCCGTTCGCTGACGGTGGCAAAAAGGTCCGTGCACTCTAACTGGGTCCGTGATGAGGGTGGGCTACTTCTGTGATGACACATCAGAGGACCGTTATCTCCGCATGATGCTCTCAACATTTGAGCCCGCCATGAAGCCTGTGGGTTCCAGGCCAATGTCGCGGTGTGCCACACAACGAGACCCCGATTGCCTCAAAGTGAGATTACGCATTTTGCCTCCATTTGTTTTGCGTGTTGGACACTGTGCCATTGGTTCTCCCTTGAGCCGGGCCTTCGTCCTTTCCCGTTGTCCGAGCCGTGGTCAGAGCCCAAGCTCTTCGGGCGACGGTATGATTTCGGCACGAACGCCCCCTCCCCTCCACCCCCCCTAGCCTCGACAAAGCATAGGGACTGCGTCTGATCAGGAATGTGATGAGGCAGATGTGAGTCAATTGCAGGGGTAAAGAGGGGCTGGCCAAGCAGGACTTGGAGGTGTTACGGAGCCTGTGGCGGAACACCCATTTGCCATGCGTACGGCTTTGTCCACATCAGCGATCCCTGAAAATGGTCCACCAACGTGCTGTGAGCCTGCCTTTGGCAGGGCTACACAGGCCCTATCATGGTTTTGGCTCGTTGTTGGCTTGTTTATTGTGGGATTTCTGCTACAAATATTGGCGAGTCTGAAGGCTTGAATCCTTGCTTTTGTTATTTATGCATAGGACGGTGGTCATGGGACCAGGTCTGAGAGGGTTGCGGTTGCTCTCTGGAGTGTTGCTGTTACTTCTTCGCAATGGCCGTGAATGCCTGGTGGGTTGCTGTCAATTCCTGGAGGGTTGCTGTTCAGGACGCACAACAAGCAAACAATTTTTGGCTACATTTTGACACGAGTTTATTTCGCACAGCGGCCTGAAAATTGTGTGGGGAATTGCAGAGCGTTGAAACACCAAATTTCCCACAACGAAGAAAAACCGCTGCTGGTCTCCGAATGGTTCCATGATGAGGGTGGGGGGCATCTGTTCTGACACATCAGAGGGACGTTATCTCTGCATGATACTCCAGGTGTTTGAGCGTGTCATGAAACCTGTGGATTTCAGGCCACAGATGGCGGTTTCCACAGAAGACCATGATTTCCACATCCCATCCCATATCTTCCCATCACATCACATCACATCACATCACATCACATCACATCACATCACATCACATCACATCACATCACATCACATCACATCACATCCCATCCCATCCCATCCCATCCCATCCCATCCCATCCCATCACATCACATCACATCACATCACATCACATCACATCACATCACATCACATCACATCACATCACATCACATCACATCACATCACATCACATCACATCACATCACATCACATCACATCACATCACATCACATCGCATCCCATCCCATCCCATCCCATCACATCACATCACATCACATCACATCACATCACATCACATCACATCACATCACATCACATCACATCACATCACATCACATCACATCACATCACATCACATCACATCACATCACATCACATCACATCACATCACATCACATCACATCACATCACATCACATCACATCACATCACATCACATCACATCACATCACATCACATCACATCACATTATACCACATGCAGCCTTGCGTTGCCATTTTCTGAGGTTCTTCATTACCTAAGGATGGCATGCAGTGCACTGGCAGTTGATACCATCGGGTCCGTGGTGGAGACGGTCTTGGTCACTGGTGGCTGTGGTTTTATCGGGAGCCACACATCGAAGGAGCTCCTCACGCGCGGGTACCGTGTGGTGGTCGTGGACGAGCTCAACGACTACTACGACATCCGCATCAAGGAACGCAACCTGCGGGAGCTCAGGAACTGGGTACCAGAGGGGGATCGATTCTCGTTTTACAAAGGGGATATTGGGGACGAGAAGTTCATCAAGTTGGTGTTCGAAAGGGAGCGCCCCGTGTGGGTCTGCCACCTGGCTGCACGGGCTGGGGTGAGAGCCAGTCTGGAGGACCCTCGGGTGTATGCCCACAGCAACGTTGTCGGCACCACCAATATCCTGGAGATGGCGCGGCTGTACGGGTGTCGCAGTGTGGCCATGGCGTCAAGCAGCAGTGTCTACGGGGATCGGAAGAAGAACGGCAACGATGAGGAGCAAGACGAAGATGCGCTTGCAGATGACGGGGAGCCCGTTCATGCCTTTAGAGAGACGGATGCTGTAGTGCACCCAGCGTCGCCGTATGCAGCCACCAAAGCCAGTTGCGAGCTGCTTGCCTCCACGTTCAACGCGCTGTATAAGCTGCCGGTCGCATGCTTGCGGTTCTTCACTGTGTACGGGCCTGGGGGCCGTCCTGACATGGCCCCACTGAAGTTCGTGGACCGCATCTCCCGGGGGCTGCAGATCGACCGGTACGGGGACGGAAGTGCGGTGCGGGACTTCACGTACGTGAGCGACATTGTGGACGGGACGCTACGGTCCCTGTTCCAGCCCCAGGGGTTCCAGATCTACAACCTCGGGGGCGGCAACCCTGTGACCCTCGGCTACTTCATCCAGCTGATTGAGAATGGTCTGGGGACGAAGGCCAACATCCGTGAGCTGCCGCCTCAGCCTGGGGACGTGGGGCGTACGCATGCGTCCACCAAGAAGGCCCAGGAGCTGCTGGGGTTTAAGGCCAAGGTGCGGATTGAGGACGGCGTTTTAAAGACCATCCAGTGGTACCGAGATTTCCAGGCCGAAGTGGCAGAGGAGGCGATGCCCAATGAGCAGACGCTGGCGATGACGTTCAGCGGCTCGCTGGATCTCGAAGGCATGGTCCCTGAGCCGAATACATCGGTGGATATGCTGCTTTGTACTCGGCTGCATGGGCAGGATACGTTGCATGAGCACCAAAAGCAGCAGTTCCAGCGTCTGATCCAAGTCGCCCTTCAGGTCATATGCGGTTCTGTGATGGGACAAACGGGAGGGACTTAGGGCTGGTGTTGTATGTGGGGCACGGAGGACGCCGTTGCACGCAGTACACTCGCGGTGTGCGACTGAAAGTACTGGGACCCTGATTTCAAGCCTCATTCCTCCGCGGGTGTGAACCAGTGTTCACGGGCTATGGGCAGATGCGGATGCCTCCAAAAAAAAAAGATGGTGACAACGATGGATTGCGTTTCGGTTCCGTTTGTGTTTCATGTGCACTCGGGGGGTCACGGTTTTCATGGGTATGCAATACGGTTTCGAGCCGCCCATGTGCACGCAATGTGCATGCAGTGCAGAGTCGTCCCCATAGAGTGCGGGTGACTGATGAGGGGAGAGGAGCGTGCGATCGGTGTGTTTTCGCATACCCCGTATTTTATTTCGTATCTCCTTCAGTTGTGCCGGTGATTGTAGCCAAGAGCCGAGGAGCAGGCAACAGGAACACCTGGGCACCGGCAGCGCATTATTCACCACCTCTGCTGCACTACAACCGGCTCATAAACGTGGTTGGCAATGTCTCTTTTTGGGGGGGTTGTGCTTCACTGCTTTGGGGACCCCCGACACACCAAGTGTGGCGCAGGCTATCTTTGCTCTGGTTGATTTATGTGTTACTCAGGTCTCTTGTGAGGGGCGCGGCATTACAATTCAGACACAAAACTCCCCCCCCAACGCGGAGGCACACAATGGCCCCCTAGCCCGTACGGGAGTGGAGGGGGCGTGAGGGGGTGGAAGTTGGGTGCGGTGGGGCGCCGTGGGGTGCGGTGGGGCGTGGAATGGTGGGGGTCTGGTGTATGCCGCCATCCGCTTCGTGTGCCATGCCATGCCCGGCATGTCAGGTTGACAGTACAATGGTGGCCATTGCGGTGGAATGGACCCCCGCAAGGCTCCGGCTGCTGGACGACGTCACGGACCTTGTGGACGCCATTGCGAGCCGCCCCATGCGCAAGCGCATCCAAATCATCCCCGTGGCCAACTGGGGCATCACCACGGCGCTGAACGCCTGCCTGCACGAGGCCGCCCGCTTGCAGACCAAGTTCGTAGCCTTCCAGTCGTTGGAGATCGAAACGACCCCAGAGATCGTGGCCTACCTCAGGTCGACCGTGGGCCAGGACACGCTTGTGGCAGGCGTTGCCCTCACCGGACATCAGTTTGACGCCGGAGACCACACGCTGACCGGGACGAACTGCCCCTGGAACACCCTCGCGGTGTGGCGGGTGGAGAAGTTGGCCATGACCGGCTTCGTGGCGATCGGCAACGGGTCTCTGCCCGGGGCGTCTGCCGGGGTCGAGGAGGTGTCGACCATCACCGTCATCCAGCAGCTGCGCACGGCCGTCGGGCGGAACGATGCTCAGGCCAAGCTGCTGCGGATCCCCGGCGTCGGCTGGGACACGGAGTGGGCGGATGAGGGGCGGAGGGCGTCGCATGCCAAGAAGATGGCATCGAAGCAGGAGCGAGCGGCCCAGCACCTGGAGATGCTGCAGCTGCAGACTGCCCTCGTCTGCCACATAGATGCTGCCGAGACCTTTTCTGCCAAAGTCAGTACGAAGTTGTTTGAGGCGCCCTCCAAAGTGCACTCGCCCACCTCTGAACGCCGCCGACCTTCTGTGCTGCTCAACAGCCCCGCGTATCTGGGGTAATGCCCTCCTTCGGAGGCGTTGCATAGCTGGCCCCACCGTGCCCTGCCGTCGCATCTCCACCGGAGTCGAATAATCTCGTGTTTCTCTGCAACCGATTCAGTTACTGACACGCCGCTGTATTCCAAGCAAGCCCACGGCCCCCTGACACCCCTCCCAATCCCCTTCAAGCCATGAGAAGGGGGCTCTTATTCACGTATTCAAACGTATCCATTGACATGTGCTTTGGCCACTCCACATCACAACGGGGCAGTCCTGCCAGGGCCTCTGCACCCGCAGTCGTCTGCTCGCTATCGCTTTGCTGCCGGGTCCGATAGTGCCACTGAAGTCGCATGTTTACAGTGCCCCACAGCAAGTGCCCCAGCAGAGCACAGCGCTCTTGGTCACCCCAACCACGCCTTACTGTGCACTACCTACTTGAGCAGTCGACCAGTGTTCTGTATCAGGCCGCTCTATCACGCCTTGCGTATTCAAAGGAGCAGAGCAGGCTATGCACCTTACCACAGCCGTTGCTCTGCTACCGGACAGCCTGGTGTGCATCCGCTGCTCCCTCTCTGCATGGCAGTCCTTTTGCTCCATGCTGCTTGACTGAAGCACACGGTGGGTTTTCTTTCTGGTGGCTGCAGTATATTTTCCCAGTGCTGCCATCACAGCGCCTGTGTAAGCTGCGCCATGGAACGCCATTTTATCGGCCTTTGAATGCTCCAACAGCTGGGGGCCGCCTTGCTGCTACCCAGAACCTTCGATTGCAGGCTAGGCTTCGTTGACATAGCCCCTGGAAGCTTGGCGCAGCACCTTATGAGGCCCTCTTGCTCCATTCCATATTTTCGTCATCATATGCACAGCATATAGGGCTGAGTTCTGATTTCAAGGCCGCACTATGTACGTGCACCTGATGGGCCAGCTCTTGGCAAGCAGAGGCCGCCACGTCCCATTGTTTTTGTCGCGCTTCACTGGCTGAGTGGTCTGTTGGCAAGTCGTTCATCGCTTTTTGTCTCAGCATGACCACCCGCTGGTACCGTGGCTTGGTCCCCAGATGCAGGTCAACGGCATTTTAAGCAGGTAGTGATGGGAAAGAGGCTCGCTTTGAGGATCGTATGTGGGCATAGCAACATTTTGCTTGAGAGTTACGCAGCGATTTGAGAGCTGCCATAAGCTCTACCACCCCTGCCACAAGTAGTGCTCCAGTGGAGCTTGATTGCTCACGCATGATCCCCGAATGCCTCGGGTCGAATCATGCGGAAGACACTGTACAATGGGGCTTTACAATGCGCTCTTGAGCCCCTGCGTATGGCATTCCACGACAGTGTCTGGGTGTTTTGCGCTTCACGTCAGGCTGCGCGCGAGCACGTTCTTGTCCAAGCACGACGACCCCACGGTACCGTCGCTTTTTAGGTCGTGGCTGCAAGGGTAAGCCTCGCGATGGGGACACTGCATAACAACGGAGGTCCGACTTTGTACTCCGCATCCGGAGCTTTGCAGCCCCCACAGCCCACCCCCGGGCTACGAGGGCCGCAGGTAGCACGGCCGCGCCCATGGACCTCCTCAGCCCCTGTGTTAAAAGAGTGGTGCGTACCTGCACAAACTGAGGGCCACCGCCATGGCAATATCGTCTTCAGGGCTTGCCAGACCTCTACGCCGGATCATAGCCCTCAAAAGACAATTGTGACATTGACCCTCCAATTTGCTGGTGGGGAACATGTTGGTAACATGGAGTGGCAATTGCTAAGCTACACTATACGGCACTCACGGTCGTGTATCATATCTGTTGACCGAGGGCTTGTACGAAAACGTTGCTGTCTACCGTCGCAATGCATATGTGCGTGTGTGGTCAGTCTCAATTTTGGAAGAAGTCTGTCGTGGCTTCTGTGTGGCTTCTGTGTTGTGCATATATATGTCCCATCAGCGTTTCCGGAGTTCTCCCGAGCACTCTCAGTGATACCCTGAGCTTGAGGAACAGAAAAAGGCCATTTCAAATACGTCTGTTGTGGCGTCATCAGCACAGCCAACGGGCGGGCCACTCCTGTGAATACACTTGCAGTTTTCAGGGCAAATAGTCTCCGTGGAACATCACCTTCAGTCCCTTCGGCCTGAAGTGCACTCATGCTTTGGGCATGATACCATTTGTTTTTGACATCGGCATTGATCCGTTGAAGGCACAGGCAGATACACGGTGCACCTTAATGCCAGAACGGAACGACGAAGTGTGGGGGCATGGCTGTGACAGTGCACAATGAAAAGGTCATTCAAAGGGCTCCCTTGGGGACCTGGTGCAGCCCCTGTGCTGCACTGCAGACTGGTGCCCTGCCGCAATGGTATCAAAAGCAATTCAGACACAGGCTGCGGTGTGCATTATGGCGGGCCGAGCATCGAGGGTTCTGACTGTTCAAGTGCATGTGCCTCTGTCACCGACAGCGTATTGCTGTAACAAGTAATGCCCCGGACTGCCGACATCGCTATCACGTGTGTTCGAAACCCGATGGTCGCCCACCCCACCTTCTTCGCTTCCACGGTGTTGTATAAGCACGGCATCGTTTTATTTCGGTCACAGGATGTGTGATGTCATGTTTGTTAGCCACCTGTACCGCCCCCTCGTCCATCACTGCGCCTGCCTGTGGTGGTGTTCAGCCCTAAGACCCGATGAAGCCTTTGTGTACAGTGGTGCCCCCGAGCATGTGCGGCATACCCCCCCCCCCCCACACACACACCGCAGGGGAAGCGTCACTTGGCAACAGCCCTCCCACCCGCCGTGGGGGTGTGACATCGCCCACACACGTGTGCTGCACGTGTGTTCCTTCAACCCTTCGCTGGGTTTTCGACCTGACCAGACCCAAACGGATGTATTCACGATATGACGGGTACAGAGTCGTCTGCATTGGGGTCCCTCGCGACCTGTTGTTATCTTGGGCTCCATTCGGTGGGAATGCCCATGTCTGTGGGCCCGCATCGCGAAATCAACCCGTGTGGGTTCCAAGGTGTGTTGCTCTATTGCCACCTCCCGTCGCCGCATGGTCGTCTGGAGACAACGTGGACATAATAGCACATTGGTGGACGCATGCACCACATACAACGAGTTCGGACTGGCTCTGGTTGGCGTGCACCATGTTCGACGCCAGAGGGCAGTTCTGAACTGAGCTCGAAAACCATCTGTCGCCTGCGTTCGCAGGTGTTTCACATTGAACTGGCGGATGCGCCGGGGGACCTTTTACCCCGAGCATTCAGCCCGGGGTCCCGGGCGGTTATTTCCTCCTGCGGGCAGTCAGGTCCGGATGCCGTAAGCCCTTGCCAGAGATTCGATTTGGTGCAGACCCTTCCTTCTCTTGGCTGCAGCGTGTGTTCCCTAGACCGCCTTCAGCTGCTCTTTTGCTGAGTGAGTCCAATTCCCTAGGACCACGCTGAGCGGGCACCTCTGGAGGATGCCGTTGGTGGTCCACCACCATGGCCCTACGCAGTTTGATGCGAGCTTCAAAGCCCGCTGAAGCCGCCGGTACACGGCGGCAAGCGCGCGGCATACCTCCGGGCCCATGCCCAACTCCGCCGCCAGGTGTAGCACCACAATCTGGGGGATGAGTGCAAAGCACTTGACATAGTCAAGGCTCAGCCCTGCCACCGTCCACAAGGATTCCGTTACCCCAACCTCATTTCTCCCACCTTCCCTCCCATCTCAAATGCACATGCAGCGTGGCATGCGATCCAAAGGAAGATCACCGCTCAATGGGGAGTACACGCGGTGCCCCAGTTTCTTCTCCCTACGCATGTATTTCATGGCCGTGAAGTACGTGACGGGGCGCCGTGGACCACCCAGGACAATGCCTGCGTTCTTCGTACGGCCCATCCAGTACCACCGTGTTCGACTGGCGACGTTGCCTCCTGTGCAAGATGCAGGTGACCACCTCAATTCCAGAGGAGACGGCAGGTCCTCAGCGGGTACTGCAGTACAGCCCAAATGGGAAAGCATGAACACGTGGATGCCGCTCTGAGCCGCTCTAAGCCACAAGTGCGCCGCAGATGACGTGTGCATGCCCAAGAGCAGCGTGCTTCTTCCATCCATGAACACGACTTGGGTTGGCCGACAGGCCTAATGGGCCCTGAAGAGTACATTTCTGCCCTGAAACTCGCGAATCGGAGGTTGACAAATTGTGAAGCCAGACCAGCCGCCTGACATTGGCAGCGAGGATCACTGCCTCTCTTGCTTCCGTGCAGGGCAGACACTCCCTCACCGCTTTTCAGACGCGCCCTGTACATAAGCGAATCACTCTCGCATCTGCCAGTGCCTGTGGCTGAGCATTGCTGGTGAACTGTCTGTTCACAGGCCCTTGTCATAACAAGACCTGAAGAAGGCAACGGCAATGCCGCACCGCTCAGATGCACGGCCAGCAGCCCACGTGCTGTAGACGAATAAGTGCGGTACGAAGGACATGGTAACCGGCCTATTTTGTTTGATTTTATGCCCCCAATGCCCAGACCGGTTTGGGTCTGAGTTTTCAATTATTGGGGCCCCTGCGTACACGAGGCATCACTGATATCCTTCGTTTTTGCGGCGTGCCGTTGAATGCGTGTCTCTTTGGGATGCCTCTTTCTGGATCGCCAAGTGGCTCACAAAATTGATTGGATGTGCGGCTCGAGCCCTTTTAGGTTTGCAAACTGCAGAATGCGCAGCACAGAGGGTCCGCGTACAATCCTACCCCGCACAAAGTGGAGTGGTGTGTGCACTGTGCGAGGCAGGGCTGGGGTTGGGGCTGATCAATCGACACCCTTGGGAGCACAGGCACAAGGGGGGCAATGAGTGGGGCCAGACAAGACGAGGGGTCAGTCCAGTTTGACTGGGGCTTTGTTGCTGGACTCTCATTGGGGGAGCATCGGACGCGGTGCGCGCGCGGTGCGGGTACTGGGGTTGTTTTGTAGACCCTTTCAGCTAGTTTAGAGGCAACTGCGCCCAATTTTGGGGGGCCAAGACATCCCCAATCTGCATGTGTGCCTTGTCTTGCTTTTGCAATGTCTTCTGTCATGTTCCCTTGTTTGTAGGCCTGTTGGTTTCAACATTTTATTACAGAATTCTGTCCCCTTGTTTGAACAGAGCTATGTCTCTCTTATGGCTTTATGCAGGGGTGTCAGTCCTGTGTGCTTTGCCGACTTTATTTGCATGTGAGCTCGCCCAAGGGGGCCCTCACACGTTAGCGTTGACACTTTCATCAAGAGGGCCCATCAGGAAATAACAGCATCCATCCAGAGCCCATCAGAAAATAACAGTGACCATCCAGAGCCCACGAGGAAAGCATCCAGAGCCTATGAGGAAATAACAATGACCATCCAAGGCCCACCAGGAAATAACAGCAATCATCCAGAGCCAATCAGGGGGAATGGCAATGCCTCAAGAGCCCACCAGGTACCATTTACAACTCCTCTCCCAGTAGACCATCTCCTAGGGAAGTTGTTCAAATACCTGACGCGGTGTGGACGCGGTACGCGCGCGGTGCACGCGCGGTGCGGATACTCCCCGATTGGCAAGCAGTCGGCCGCGCCACGAGGTCCCTCCCTCCAGCCATGTGCACCCTTTGCAAGAACCTTGTCCTGGTACGCGCCTCATGATACCATTGCTGCCCGTGTGCCCCTGCACCGTGTGGTGAACATCGTTTCAGGATCGCAACTCTGTACCTTCGACCCCCTGGGACGATGCCACCTCGTTGTCTAAGCTCGGTGCCTCAGGACTTGTCTTTTCTGTGTGTGTGCACCACCTCTGCATCGCCTCTCGAATAAGCATGCGTGTTCAGTGGAATTCTGTTTGCACAACCTGGCACACCTTTCCTCCCATGTTTTGAGTATTATTGATATGCTTCACACGCATGAAGCATGAAAGATAGAGACACAGAGCGAGAGCGAGACAGAGACAGAGACAAAGACGGAGGCAGAGCGTCGAATGCGATTCTCTGGATTTCGGGTTTTGCGATTCCGGGCCCACTGCCCCGTTCTACCTTACATAGCACGACATGCACATGTACCCTCGGCCCTGCGTGTCCTCCCCCCAGGGAAGATGGTCCCCCTCCAGCCCCTGGGGGATGGTCGCCAAGTGGCGGTCCCCCCTCACCCCCCTTGGGAAGAAGTGAGGACGAACCATACTGAAGGCCAGAGAGAGCCATATTCACCACCTGTAGTAGGGCAGGAGGGGAGGGAAAAGGAGGAGAAGAACGAAAAGGCAAGGCAAAAGAAGATGAGCAAGATGGAAGGCCAGAAAGAAGAACACCCACTAGAGGGGCAAGAGGAGGATAAGCGAGACGATGAGGGAGGAAGACAAGGAGAGAATAGTGACACCGACAGTGACATATCAATCTTGAGATGGTTGCAAGGGCTAAGGAATGAGGGAGTGGGAAGGCAGGGGCATACGAAATCAGGGCCGGAGGTGGTGGAAGAAGAAGAGACGAAAGAACAGCCAAGGCAAGAGAGGAGGAGAAATGTCACAGGCCAACGAGAGCCACATCCATCCCAAGAAGTGGGGCCGAAGGTGGTGAAGAAGGAGGCACGGGCAGATGGAAGGGAAGCAGTGGTGAGAGGCTGATAGATACCACGTCCTATGGAGAGATCGGCCAAGGGAAAGGAGAGGGAAGTAGAGAGGGAACGATAGGGCAAGGGAGAAGAGGAACGTCACAGGGTGGTGAGAGGCCGATGGGCACCACCGCCTATGGAGGGAAAGGGTCCAAGGGAAGGGCAGCGAATGGCGATCGGCCAGTAGGCGCCGCCAGCTGCAGACGAGAACACTACACCATGGCGTCATGCCAAACCCCCTGGGGAACCGTACTACCACGGTACACACGCACACACTATGGGGCACAGAAATTGCAAAGGAAAGCGAATTAACGATGCATAAGAAATGTTGGTGTGCAGAGATTGTCAAGGTGAAAACACAACAACAAACAAAACCAACTGTGTCAACAATATGAAAATCATGCCTGTGTTCAATGGGCTGCCAATGTAATGAAACTTACTCCTTGAGTGGCGCTTTCTCACGGCCAAGAGAGGGGAGGTGCCTGCAGCGCCTTCCGAAGGGCAGCATGGATATCAAACACTATGGCGTTGGCCGGACACCTGCATTGGCAGGCCGCTCGATGCAATTGATTGAAAACCTGCGGACCTGCATGGAGTAGGAATCGAGGCACAAAGGGTTAAAATACGGAGGCGCCTGCGGCGCCTTGTGGTACCCAAAGGCAGGGACATCCCCGCAGAGCCATCTTTCACCGCACAATTATTGCCCCATTTCCAGCCCCCCGGGCAGGCGTGGCCCGTGGGAAGGGCACTGCATACATAGTCGATTAACCTGTGTAATTCTATGCCCCCTCTGTGTTAGGATGGCGGGTAGGTGGTAGGGCCGACAAAGTAGTGTCTCAGACAATGAGTCTGAAGTTCCAGAAGAATCATGAACAATTGTCGACAGTACCGGACAGTTCACAAGAAAAAAACAAGACACTTACTCCTTGAGTGGCTCACTGTAAAATTTCTTGGTCCATTTGACCTTGAAGTCCTGAACATGGTCATCACTTTCCACAGGAATGCTTCAGGCAGCACCCTTGGGTGGTGCTTTAGCCCGTTTTGGCAGGAGGCTTGGCAGAAAGGTGCTAGCAAGCTTGCAGGCTAGTCTTTGTGAATCCACCTACCTTTGGGAATGTCTCTTGTGAAATAGCCAACGACCTACGCACTAGAGGGCGCCTCCTCTTTCCTTGTATATGAGCTATGGGTCTGCGCCCTGTGCCCTGTCTACCAGGGATCCAGTGTATCATATACTTGAGTCGCCCAATTCCCAAGAACTATGTTGAGTACTTGGGAACATTTCGAGTCAGCCCCCCACAAAAAAAAACGAAATAGCCAACGACCTACGCCAGAGTAGGTGCCCCTGTGGAGCGGATGAATATCACACTCATCGTCCCAGGGGGAACAATGGTTGTGCTATCAGGTTCCATTTCAGAGAAAGTGATTCAAAGTGTCCTGCCGAAGTACAGAGGGGATACAATTGGCAGTCCCTCACAACACACAGACCCTGGAGATAACACAGTGATCCGCAACAAAATTTTGGGGTTCACCCGGTGACGGTCCCCCTCCCACCCTCCCGGTATGGACAAGGGGGAGATGAAGGACACTGCACACCGGGCAATTTGTATATCGTTCTGTGTGTGCTGGTGTGCGTGCCTGTGGGTTCTTGGGAGGAGGGGCAGGGGAACCATGGGCACACTGTGGGGTAGACACAGAGACAATATGACCCCCTACACTCCGTCCGCTGCTGGTCTCCGAATGGTTCCATGATGAGGGTGGGGGGCATCTGTTCTGACACATCAGAGGAACGTTATCTCTGCATGATACTCCAGGTGTTTGAGCGTGTCATGAAACCTGTGGATTTCAGGCCACAGATGGCGGTTTCCCAAAACAGAAGACCATGATTTCCATCACATCCCATCCCATCCCATCACATCACATCACATCCCATCCCATCTCATTCCATCCCATCCCATCCCATCCAATCCAATCCCATCGCATCGCATCGCATCACATCACATCACATCACATCACATCACATCACATCACATCACATCACATCACATTATACCACATGCAGCCTTGCGTTGCCATTTTCTGAGGTTCTTCATTACCTAAGGATGGCATACAGTGCACTGGCAGTTGATACCATCGGGTCCGTGGTGGAGACGGTCTTGGTCACTGGTGGCTGTGGTTTTATCGGGAGCCACACATCGAAGGAGCTCCTCACGCGCGGGTACCGTGTGGTGGTCGTGGACGAGCTCAACGTCTACTACGACATCCGCATCAAGGAACGCAACCTGCGGGAGCTCAGGAACTGGATACCAGAGGGGGATCGATTCTCGTTTTACAAAGGGGATATTGGGGACGAGAAGTTCATCAAGTTGGTGTTCGAAAGGGAGCGCCCCGTGTGGGTCTGTCACCTGGCTGCACGGGCTGGGGTGAGAGCCAGTCTGGAGGACCCTCGGGTGTATGCCCACAGCAACGTTGTCGGCACCACCAATATCCTGGAGATGGCGCGGCTGTACGGGTGTCGCAGTGTGGCCATGGCGTCAAGCAGCAGTGTCTACGGGGATCGGAAGAAGAACGGCAACAATGAGGAGCAAGACGAAGATGCGCTTGCAGAGGACGGGGAGCCCGTTCATGCCTTTAGAGAGACGGACGCTGTAGTGCACCCAGCGTCGCCGTACGCAGCCACCAAAGCCAGTTGCGAGCTGCTTGCCTCCACGTTCAACGCGCTGTATAAGCTGCCGGTCGCATGCTTGCGGTTCTTCACTGTGTACGGGCCTGGGGGCCGTCCTGACATGGCCCCACTGAAGTTCGTGGACCGGATCTCCCGGGGGCTGCAGATCGACCGGTACGGGGACGGAAGTGCGGTGCGGGACTTCACGTACGTGAGCGACATTGTGGACGGGACGCTACGGTCCCTGTTCCAGCCCCAGGGGTTCCAGATCTACAATCTCGGGGGCGGCAACCCTGTGACCCTCGGCTACTTCATCCAGCTGATTGAGAATGGTCTGGGGACGAAGGCCAACATCCGCGAGCTGCCGCCTCAGCCTGGGGACGTGGGGCGTACGCATGCGTCCACCAAGAAGGCCCAGGAGCTGCTGGGGTTTAAGGCCAAGGTGCGGATTGAGGACGGCGTTTTAAAGACCATCCAGTGGTACCGAGATTTCCAGGCCGAAGTGGCAGAGGAGGCGATGCCCAATGAGCAGACGCTGGCGATGACGTTCAGCGGCTCGCTGGATCTCGAAGGCATGGTCCCTGAGCCGAATACATCGGTGGATATGCTGCTTTGTACTCGGCTGCATGGGCAGGATACGTTGCATGAGCACCAAAAGCAGCAGTTCCAGCGTCTGATCCAAGTCGCCCTTCAGGTCATATGCGGTTCTGTGATGGGACAAACGGGAGGGACTTAGGGCTGGTGTTGTATGTGGGGCACGGAGGACGCCGTTGCACGCAGTACACTCGCGGTGTGCGACTGAAAGTACTGGGACCCTGATTTCAAGCCTCATTCCTCCGTGGGTGTGAACCAGTGTTCACAGGCTATGGGCAGATGCGGATGCCTCCAAAAAAAAAAGATGGTGACAACGATGGATTGCGTTTAGGTTTCGTTTGTGTTTCATGTGCACTCGGGGGGTCACGGTTTTCATGGGTATGCAATACGGTTTCGAGCCGCCCATGTGCACGCAATGTGCATGCAGTGCAGAGTTGTCCCCATAGAGTGCGGGTGACTGATGAGGGGAGAGGAGCGTGCGATCGGTGTGTTTTCGCATACCCCGTATTTTATTTCGTATCTCCTTCAGTTGTGCCGGTGATTGTAGCCAAGAGCCGAGGAGCAGGCAACGGGAACACCTGGGCACCGGCAGCGCATTATTCACCACCTCTGCTGCACTACAACCGGCTCACAAACGTGGTTGGCAATGTCTCTTTTTTGGGGGGTTGTGCTTCACTGCTTTGGGGACCCCCGACACACCAAATGTGGCGCAGGCTATCTTTGCTCTGGTTGATTTATGTGTTACTCAGGTCTCTTGTGAGGGGCGCGGCATTACAATTCAGACACAAAACTGCCCCCCCTCCCCCCCAACGCGGAGGCACACAATGGCCCCCTAGCCCGTACGGGAGTGGAGGGGGCGTGAGGGGGTGGAAGTTGGGTGCGGTGGGGCGCCGTGGGGTGCGGTGGGGTGGGGAATGGTGGGGGGCTGGTGTATGCCGCCATCCGCTTCGTGTGCCATGCCATGCACGGCATGTCAGGTTGACAGTACAATGGTGGCCATTGCGGTGGAATGGACCCCCGCAAGGCTCCGGCTGCTGGACGACGTCACGGACCTTGTGGACGCCATTGCGAGCCGCCCCATGCGCAAGCGCATCCAAATCATCCCCGTGGCCAACTGGGGCATCACCACGGCGCTGAACGCCTGCCTGCACGAGGCCGCCCGCTTGCAGACCAAGTTCGTGGCCTTCCAGTCGTTGGAGATCGGAACGACCCCAGAGATCGTGGCCTACCTCAGGTCGACCGTGGGCCAGGACACGCTTGTGGCAGGCGTTGCCCTCACCGGGCATCAGTTTGACGCCGGAGACCACACGCTGACCGGGACGAACTGCCCCTGGAACACCCTCGCGGTGTGGCGGGTGGAGAAGTTGGCCATGACCGGCTTCGTGGCGATCGGCAACGGGTCTCTGCCCGGGGCGTCTGCCGGGGTCGAGGAGGTGTCGACCATCACCGTCATCCAGCAGCTGCGCACGGCCGTCGGGCGGAACGATGCTCAGGCCAAGCTGCTGCGGATCCCCGGCGTCGGCTGGGACACGGAGTGGGCGGATGAGGGGCGGAGGGCGTCGCATGCCAAGAAGATGGCATCGAAGCAGGAGCGAGCGGCCCAGCACCTGGAGATGCTGCAGCTGCAGACTGCCCTCGTCTGCCACATAGATGCTGCCGAGACCTTTTCTGCCAAAGTCAGTACGAAGTTGTTTGAGGCGCCCTCCAAAGTGCACTCGCCCACCTCTGAACGCCGCCGACCTTCTGTGCTGCTCAACAGCCCCGCGTATCTGGGGTAATGCCCTCCTTCGGAGGCGTTGCATTGCTGGCCCCACCGTGCCCTGCCGTCGCATCTCCACCGGAGTCGAATAATCTCGTGTTTCTCTGCAACCGACTCAGTTACTGACACGCCGCTGTATTCCAAGCAAGCCCACGGCCCCCTGACACCCCTCCCAATCCCCTTCAAGCCATGAGAAGGGGGCTCTTATCCACGTATTCAAACGTATCCATTGACATGTGCTTTGGCCACTCCACATCACAACGGGGCAGTCCTGCCAGGGCCTCTGCACCCGCAGTCGTCTGCTCGCTATCGCTTTGCTGCCGGGTCCGATAGTGCCACTGAAGTCGCATGTTTACAGTGCCCCACAGCAAGTGCCCCAGCAGAGCACAGCGCTCTTGGTCACCCCAACCACGCCTTACTGTGCACTCACTACTTGAGCAGTCGACCAGTATTCTGTATCAGGCCGCTCTATCACGCCTTGCGTATTCAAAGGAGCAGAGCAGGCTATGCACCTTACCACAGCCGTTGCTCTGCTACCGGACAGCCTGGTGTGCATCCGCTGCTCCCTCTCTGCATGGCAGTCCTTTTGCTCCATGCTGCTTGACTGAAGCACACGGTGGGTTTTCTTTCTGGTAACTGCAGTATTTTTTCCCAGTGCTGCCATCACAGCGCCTGTGTAAGCTGCCAATCACATGTCCAACCGCCATGGAACGCCATTGTATCGGCCTTTGAATGCTCCAACAGCTGGGGGCCGCCTTGCTGCTACCCAGAACCTTCGATTGCAGGCTAGGCTTCGTTGACATAGCCCCTGGAAGCTTGGCGGAGCACCTTATGAGGCCCTCTTGCTCCATTCCATATTTTCGTCATCATATGCACAGCATATAGGGCTGAGTTCTGATTTCAAGGCCGCACTATGTACGTGCACCTGATGGGCCAGCTCTTGGCAAGCAGAGGCCGCCACGTCCCATTGTTTTTGTCGCGCTTCACTGGCTGAGTGGTCTGTTGGCCAGTCGTTTATCGCTTTTTGTCTCAGCATGACCACCCGCTGGTACCGTGGCTTGGTCCCCAGATGCAGGTCAACGGCATTTTAAGCAGGTAGTGATGGGAAAGAGGCTCGCTTTGAGGATCGTATGTGGGCATAGCAACATTTTGCTTGAGAGTTACGCAGCGATTTGAGAGCTGCCATAAGCTCTACCACCCCTGCCACAAGTAGTGCTCCAGTGGAGCTTGATTGCTCACGCATGATCCCCGAATGCCTCGGGTCGAATCATGCGGAAGACACTGTACAATGGGGCTTTACAATGCGCTCTTGAGCCCCTGCGTACGGCATTCCACGACAGGCTGAGGTGTTGTCTGGGTGTTTTGCGCTTCACGTCAGGCTGCGCGCGAGCACGTTCTTGTCCAAGCACGATGACCCCACGGTACCGTCGCTTTTTAGATCGTGGCTGCAAGGGTAAGCCTCGCGATGGGGACACTGCATAACAACGGAGGTCCGACTTTGTACTCCGCATCCGGGGCTTTGCAGCCCCCACAGCCCACCCCCGGGCTACGGGGGCCGCAGGTAGCACGGCCGCGCCCATGGACCTCCTCAGCCCCTGTGTTAAAAGAGTGGTGCGTACCTGCACAAACTGAGGGCCACCGCCATGGCAATATCGTCTTCAGGGCTTGCCAGACCTCTACGCCGGATCATAGCCCTCAAAAGACAATTGTGACATTGACCCTCCAATTCGCTGGTGGGGAACATGTTGGTAACATGGAGTGGCAATTGCTAAGCTACACTATACGGCACTCACGGTCGTGTATCATATCTGTTGACCGAGGTCTTGTACGAAAACGTTGCTGTCTACCGTCGCAATGCATATGTGCGTGTGTGGTCAGTCTCAATTTTGGAAGAAGTCTGTCGTGGCTTCTGTGTGGCTTCTGTGTTGTGCATATATATGTCCCATCAGCGTTTCCGGAGTTCTCCCGAGCACTCTCAGTGATACCCTGAGCTTGAGGAACAGAAAAAGGCCATTTCAAATACGTCTGTTGTGGCGTCATCAGCACAGCCAACGGGCGGGCCACTCCTGTGAATACACTTGCAGTTTTGAGGGCAAATAGTCTCCGTGGAACATCACCTTCAGTCCCTTCGGCCTGAAGTGCACTCATGCTTTGGGCATGATACCATTTGTTTTTGACATCGGCATTGATCCGTTGAAGGCACAGGCAGATACACGGTGCACCTTAATGCCAGAACGGAACGACGAAGTGTGGGGGCATGGGTGTGACAGTGCACAATGGAAAGGTCATTCAAAGGGCTCCCTTGGGGACCTGGTGCAGCCCCTGTGCTGCACTGCAGACTGGTGCCCTGCCGCAATGGTATCAAAAGCAATTCAGACACAGGCTGCGGTGTGCATTATGGCGGGCCGAGCATCGAGGGTTCTGACTGTTCAAGTGCATGTGCCTCTGTCACCGACAGCGTATTGCTGTAACAAGTAATGCCCCGGACTGCCGACATCGCTATCACGTGTGTTCGAAACCCGATGGTCGCCCACCCCACCTTCTTCGCTTCCACGGTGTTGTATAAGCACGGCATCGTTTTATTTCGGTCACAGGATGTGTGATGTCATGTTTGTTAGCCACCTGTACCGCCCCCTCGTCCATCACTGCGCCTGCCTGTGGTGGTGTTCAGCCCTAAGACCCGATGAAGCCTTTGTGTACAGTGGTGCCCCCGAGCATGTGCGGCATACCCCCCCCCCCCCCCCACACACACACACCGCAGGGGAAGCGTCACTTGGCAACAGCCCTCCCACCCGCCGTGGGAGTGTGACATCGCCCACACACGTGTGCTGCACGTGTGTTCCTTCAACCCTTCGCTGGGTTTTCGACCTGACCAGACCCAAACGGATGTATTCACGATATGACGGGTACAGAGTCGTCTGTATTGGGGTCCCTCGCGACCTGTTGTTATCTTGGGCTCCATTCGGTGGGAATGCCCATGTCTGTGGGCCCGCATCGCGAAATCAACCCGTGTGGGTTCCAAGGTGTGTTGCTCTATTGCCACCTCCCGTCGCCGCATGGTCGTCTGGAGACAACGTGGACATAATAGCACATTGGTGGACGCATGCACCACATACAACGAGTTCGGACTGGCTCTGGTTGGCGTGCACCATGTTCGACGCCAGAGGGCAGTTCTGAACTGAGCTCGAAAACCATCTGTCGCCTGCGTTCGCAGGTATTTCACATTGAACTGGCGGATGCACCGGGGGACCTTTTACCCCGAGCATTCAGCCCGGGGTCCCGGGCGGCTATTTCCTCCTGCGGGCAGTCAGGTCCGGATGCCGTAAGCCCTTGCGAGAGATTCGATTTGGTGCAGACCCTTCCTTCTCTTGGCTGCAGCGTGTGTTCCCTAGACTGCCTTCAGCTGCTCTTTTGCTGAGTGAGTCCAATTCCCTAGGACCACGCTGAGCGGGCACCTCTGGAGGATGCCGTTGGTGGTCCACCACCATGGCCCTACGCAGTTTGATGCGAGCTTCAAAGCCCGCTGAAGCCGCCGGTACATGGCGGCAAGCGTGCGGCATACCTCCGGGCCCATGCCCAACTCCGCCGCCAGGTGTAGCACCACAATCTGGGGGATGAGTGCAAAGCACTTGACATAGTCAAGGCTCAGCCCTGCCACCATCCTCAAGGATTCCGTTACCCTAAACTTATTTCTCCCACCTTCCCTCCCATCTCAAATGCACATGCAGCGTGGCACGCGATCCAAAGGAAGATCACAGCTCAATGGGGAGTACACGCGGTGCTCCAGTTTCTTCTCCCTACGCATGTATTTCATGGCTGTGAAGTACGTGACGGGGCGCCGTGGACCACCCAGGACAATGCCTACGTTCTTCGTACGGCCCATCCAGTACCACCGTGTTCGACTGGCGACGTTGCCTCCTGTGCAAGATGCAGGTGACCACCTCAATTCCAGAGGAGACGGCAGGTCCTCAGCGGGTACTGCAGTACAGCCCAAATGGGAAAGCATGAACACGTGGACGCCGCTCTGAGCCGCTCTAAGCCACACGTGCGCCGCAGATAACGTGTGCATGCCCAAGAGCAGCGTGCTTCTTCCATCCATGAACACGACTTGGGTTGGCCGACAGGCCTAATGAGCCCTGAAGAGTACATTTCTGCCCTGAAACTCGCGAATCTGAGGTCGACAAATTGTGAAGCCAGACCAGCCGCCTGACATTGGCACCGAGGATCACTGCCTCTGTTGCTTCCGTGCAGGGCAGACACTCCCTCATCGCTTTTCAGACGCGCCCTGTACATAAGCGAATCGCTCTCGCATCTGCCAGTGCCTGTGGCTGAGCATTGCTGGTAAACTGTCTGTTCACAGGCCCTTGTCATAACAAGACCTGAAGAAGGCAACGGCAATGCCGCACCGCTCAGATGCACGGCCAGCAGCCCACGTCCTGTAGACGAATAAGTGCGGTACGAAGGACATGGTAACCGGCCTATTTTGTTTGATTTTATGCCCCCAATGCCCAGACCGGTTTGGGTCTGAGTTTTCAATTATTGGGGCCCCTGCGTACACGAGGCATCACTGATATCCCTCGTTTTTGCAGCGTGCCGTTGAATGCGTGTCTCTTTGGGATGCCTCTTTCTGGATCGCCAAGTGGCTCGCAAAATTGATTGGATGTGCGGCTCGAGCTCTTTTAGGTTTGCAAACTGCAGAATGCGCAGCACAGAGGGTCCGCATACAATCCTACCCCGCACAAAGTGGAGTGGTGTGTGCACTGTGCGGGGCAGGGCTGGGGTTGGGGCTGATCAATCGACACCCTTGGGAGCACAGGCACAAGGGGCGCGATGAGTGGGGCCAGACAAGACGAGGGGTCAGTCCAGTTTGACTGGGGCTTTGTTGCTGGACTCTGATTGGGGTCAGCATCGGACGCGGTGCACGTGCGGTGCACGCACGGTGCGGGTACTGGGGTTGTTTTGTAGACCTTTTCAGCTAGTTTAGAGGCAACTGCGCCCATTTTGGGGGGCCAAGACATCCCCAATCTGCATGTGTGCCTTGTCTTGCTTTTGCAATGTCTTCTGTCACGTTCCCTTGTTTGTAGGCCTGTTGGTTTCAAAATTTTATTGCAGAATTCTGTCCCCTTGCTTGAACAGAGCTATGTCTCTCTCATGGCTTTATGCAGGGGTGTCAGTCCTGTGTGCTTTGCCGACTTTATTTGCATGTGAGCTCGCCCAAGGGGGCCCTCACACGTTAGCGTTGACACTTTCATCAAGAGGGCCCATCAGGAAATAACAGCATCCATCCAGAGCCCATCAGAAAAAAACAGTGACCATCCAGAGCCCATGAGGAAAGCATCCAGAGCCTTTGAGGAAATAACAATGACCATCCAAGGCCCACCAGGAAATAACAGCAATCATCCAGAGCCAATCAGGGGGAATGGTAATGCCTCAAGAGCCCACCAGGTACCATTTACAACTCCTCTCCCAGTAGACCATCTCCTAGGGAAGTTGTTCAAATACCTGACGCGGTGTGGACGCGGTACGCGCGCGGTGCACGCGCGGTGCGGATACTCCCCCATTGGCAAGCAGTCGGCCGCGCCACGAGGTCCCTCCCTCCAGCCATGTGCACCCTTTGCAAGAACCTTGTCCTGGTACGCGCCTCATGATACCATTGCTGCCTGTGTGCCCCTGCACCGTGTGGTGAACGTCGTTTCAGGATCGCAACTCTGTACCCTGACCCCCTGGGACGATGCCACCTCGTTGTCTAAGCTCGGTGCCTCAGGACTTGTCTTTTCTGTGTGTGTGCACCACCTCTGCATCGCCTCTCGAATAAGCATGCGTGTTCAGTGGAATTCTGTTTGCACAACCTGGCACACCTTTCCTCCCGTGTTTTGAGTATTATTGATATGCTTCACATGCATGAAGCATGAAAGATAGAGACACAGAGCGAGAGCGAGACAGAGACAGAGACAAAGACGGAGGCAGAGCGTCGAATGCGATTCTCTGGATTGCGGGTTTTGCGATTCCGGGCCCACTGCCCCGTTCTACCTTACATAGCACGACATGCACATGTACCCTCGGCCCTGCGTGTCCTCCCCCCAGGGAAGATGGTCCCCCTCCAGCCCCTGGGGGATGGTCACCAAGTGGCGGTCCCCCCTCACCCCCCTTGGGAAGAAGTGAGGACGAACCATACTGAAGGCCAGAGAGAGCCATATTCACCACCTGGAGTAGGAGGGGAGGGAAAAGGAGGAGAAGAAAGAAAAGGCAAGGCAAAAGAAGATGAGCAAGATGGAAGGCCGGAAAGAAGAACATCCACTAGAAGGGCAACAGGAGGATAAGCGAGACGATGAGGGAGGGAGACAAGGAGAGAATAGTGACACCGACAGTGACATATCAATCTTGAGACGGTTGCAAGGGCTAAGGAATGAGGGAGTGGGAAGGCAGGGGCATACGAAATCAGGGCTGGAGGTGGTGGAAGAAGAAGAGACGAAAGAACAGCCAAGGCAAGAGAGGAGGAGAAATGTCACAGGCCAACGAGAGCCACATCCATCCCGAGAAGTGGGGCCGGAGGTGGTGGAGAAGGAGGCGCAGGCAGATGGAAGGGAAGCAGTGGTGAGAGGCTGATAGATACCACGTCCTATGGAGGGAAAGGCCAAGGGAAAGGAGAGGGAAGTAGAGAGGGACCGATAGGGCAAGGGAGAAGAGGAACGTCACAGGGTGGTGAGAGGCCGATGGGCACCACCGCCTATGGAGGGAAAGGGTCCAAGGGAAGGGCAGCGAATGGCGATCGGCCAGTAGGCGCCGCCAGCTGCAGACGAGAACACTACACCATGGCGTCATGCCAAACCCCCTGGGGAACCGTACTACCACGGTACACACACACACCATGGGGCACAGAAACTGCAAAGGAAAGCGAATTAGCGATGCATAAGAAATGTTGGTGTGCAGAGATTGTCAAGGTGAAAACACAAGGACAAATAAAAGCAAGTGTGTCAACAATATGAAAATCATGCCTGTGTTCAATGGGCTGCCAATGTAATGAAACTTACTCCTTGAGTGGCGCTTTCTCACGGCCAAGAGAGGGGAGGTGCCTGCAGCGCCTTCCGAAGGGCAGCATGGATACCAAACACTTGGCCGGACACCTGCATTTGCAGGCCGCTCGATGCAATTGATTGAAAAGCTGCGGACCTGCATGGAGTAGGAATCGAGGCACAAAGGGTTAAAATACGGAGGCGCCTGCGGCGCCTTGTGGTACCCAAAGGCAGGGACATCCCCGCAGAGCCATCTTTCACCGCACAATTATTGCCCCATTTCCAGCCCCCCGGGCAGGAGTGGCCCCTGGGAAGGGCACTGCATACATAGTCGATTAACCTGTGTAATGCCCCCTCTGTGTTAGGATGGCGGGTAGGTGGTAGGGCCGACAAAGTAGTGTCTCAGACAATGAGTCTGAAGTTCCAGAAGAATCATGAACAATTGTCGACAGTACCGGACAGTTCACAAGAAAAAAACAAGACACTTACTCCTTGAGTGGCTCACTGTAAAATTTCTTGGTCCATTTGACCTTGAAGCCCTGAACATGGTCATCACTTTCCACAGGAATGCTTCAGGCAGCACCCTTGGTTGGTGCTTTAGCCCGTTTTGGCAGGAGGCTTGGCAGAAAGGTGCTAGCAAGCTTGCAAGCTAGTCTTTGTGAATCCACCTACCTTCGGGAATGTCTCTTGTGAAATAGCCAACGACCTACGCACTAGAGGGCGCCTCCTCTTTCCTTGTATATGAGCTATGGGTCTGCGCCCTGTGCCCTGTCTACCAGGGATCCAGTGTATCATATACTTGAGTCGCCCAATTCCCAAGAACTATGTTGAGTACTTGTGAACATTTCGAGTCAGCCCCCCACAGAAAAAACGAAATAGCCAACAACCTACGCCAGAGTAGGTGCCCCTGTGGAGCAGATGAATATCACACTCGTCGTCCCAGGGGGAACAATGGTTGTGCTATCAGGTTCCATTTCAGAGAAAGTGATTCAAAGTGTCCTGCCGAAGTACAGAGGGGATACAATTGGCAGTCCCTCACAACACACAGACCCTAGAGATAACACAGTGATCCGCAACAAAATTTTGGGGTTCACCCGGTGACGGTCCCCCTCCCACCCTCCCGGTATGGACAAGGGGGAGATGAAGGACACTGCACACCGTGCAATTTGTATATCGTTCTGCGTGTGCTGGTGTGCGTGCCTGTGGGTTCTTGGGAGGAGGGGCAGGGGAACCATGGACACACTGTGGGGTAGACAGAGAGACAATATGACCCCCTACACTCCGTCCGCTGCTGGTCTCCGAATGGTTCCATGATGAGGGTGGGGGGCATCTGTTCCGACACATCAGAGGAACGTTATCTCTGCATGATACTCCAGGTGTTTGAGCGTGTCATGAAACCTGTGGATTTCAGGCCACAGATGGCGGTTTCCCAAAACAGAAGACCATGATTTCCATCACATCCCGTCCCATCACATCACATCACATCACATCACATCACATCACATCACATCACATCACATCACATCACATCACATCACATCACATCACATCACATCACATCACATCACATCACATCACATCACATCACATCACATCACATCACATCACATCACATCACATCACATCACATCACATCACATCACATCACATCACATCACATTATACCACATGCAGCCTTGCGTTGCCATTTTCTGAGGTTCTTCATTACCTAAGGATGGCATGCAGTGCACTGGCAGTTGATACCATCGGGTCCGTGGTGGAGACGGTCTTGGTCACTGGTGGCTGTGGTTTTATCGGGAGCCACACATCGAAGGAGCTCCTCACGCGCGGGTACCGTGTGGTGGTCGTGGACGAGCTCAACGACTACTATGACATCCGCATCAAGGAACGCAACCTGCGGGAGCTCAGGAACTGGGTACCGGAGGGGGATCGATTCTCGTTTTACAAAGGGGATATTGGGGACGAGAAGTTCATCAAGTTGGTGTTCGAAAGGGAGCGCCCCGTGTGGGTCTGCCACCTGGCTGCACGGGCTGGGGTGAGAGCCAGTCTGGAGGACCCTCGGGTGTATGCCCACAGCAACGTCGTCGGCACCACCAATATCCTGGAGATGGCGCGGCTGTACGGGTGTCGCAGTGTGGCCATGGCGTCAAGCAGCAGTGTCTACGGGGATCGGAAGAAGAACGGCAACGATGAGGAGCAAGACGAAGATGCGCTTGCGGAGGACGGGGAGCCCGTTCATGCCTTTAGAGAGACGGACGCTGTAGTGCACCCAGCGTCGCCGTATGCAGCTACCAAAGCCAGTTGCGAGCTGCTTGCCTCCACGTTCAACGCGCTGTATAAGCTGCCGGTCGCATGCTTGCGGTTCTTCACTGTGTACGGGCCTGGGGGCCGTCCTGACATGGCCCCACTGAAGTTCGTGGACCGGATCTCCCGGGGGCTGCAGATCGACCGGTACGGGGACGGAAGTGCGGTGCGGGACTTCACGTATGTGAGCGACATTGTGGACGGGACGCTACGGTCCCTGTTCCAGCCCCAGGGGTTCCAGATCTACAATCTCGGGGGCGGCAACCCTGTGACCCTCGGCTACTTCATCCAGCTGATTGAGAATGGTCTGGGGACGAAGGCCAACATCCGCGAGCTGCCGCCTCAGCCTGGGGACGTGGGGCGTACGCATGCGTCCACCAAGAAGGCCCAGGAGCTGCTGGGGTTTAAGGCCAAGGTGCGGATTGAGGACGGCGTTTTAAAGACCATCCAGTGGTACCGAGATTTCCAGGCCGAAGTGGCAGAGGAGGCGATGCCCAATGAGCAGACGCTGGCGATGACGTTCAGCGGCTCGCTGGATCTCGAAGGCATGGTCCCTGAGCCGAATACATCGGTGGATATGCTGCTTTGTACTCGGCTGCATGGGCAGGATACGTTGCATGAGCACCAAAAGCAGCAGTTCCAGCGTCTGATCCAAGTCGCCCTTCAGGTCATATGCGGTTCTGTGATGGGACAAACGGGAGGGACTTAGGGCTGGTGTTGTATGTGGGGCACGGAGGACGCCGTTGCACGCAGTACACTCGCGGTGTGCGACTGAAAGTACTGGGACCCTGATTTCAAGCCTCATTCCTCCGTGGGTGTGAACCAGTGTTCACGGGCTATGGGCAGATGCGGATGCCTCCAAAAAAAAAGATGGTGACAACGATGGATTGCGTTTCGGTTCCGTTTGTGTTTCATGTGCACTCGGGGGGTCACGGTTTTCATGGGTATGCAATACGGTTTCGAGCCGCCCATGTGCACGCAATGTGCATGCAGTGCAGAGTTGTCCCCATAGAGTGCGGGTGACTGATGAGGGGAGAGGAGCGTGCGATCGGTGTGTTTTCGCATACCCCGTATTTTATTTCGTATCTCCTTCAGTTGTGCCGGTGATTATAGCCAAGAGCCGGGTGTGGTTGGCAATGTCTCTTTTTTGGGGGGTTGTGCTTCACTGCTTTGGGGACCCCCGACACACCAAGTGTGGCGCAGGCTATCTTTGCTCTGGTTGATTTATGTGTTACTCGGGTCTCTTGTGAGGGGCGCGGCATTACAATTCAGACACAAACTCCCCCCCCAATGTGGAGGCACACAATGGCCCCCTAGCCCGTACGGGAGTGGAGGGGGCGTGAGGGGGTGGAAGTTGGGTGCGGTGGGGCGCCGTGGGGTGCGGTGGGGTGGGGAATGGTGGGGGGCTGGTGTATGCCGCCATCCGCTTCGTGTGCCATGCCATGCCCGGCATGTCAGGTTGACAGTACAATGGTGGCCATTGCGGTGGAATGGACCCCCGCAAGGCTCCGGCTGCTGGACGACGTCACGGACCTTGTGGACGCCATTGCGAGCCGCCCCATGCGCAAGCGCATCCAAATCATCCCCGTGGCCAACTGGGGCATCACCACGGCGCTGAACGCCTGCCTGCACGAGGCCGCCCGCTTGCAGACCAAGTTCGTGGCCTTCCAGTCGTTGGAGATCGAAACGACCCCAGAGATCGTGGCCTACCTCAGGTCGACCGTGGGCCAGGACACGCTTGTGGCAGGCGTTGCCCTCACCGGACATCAGTTTGACGCCGGAGACCACACGCTGACCGGGACGAACTGCCCCTGGAACACCCTCGCGGTGTGGCGGGTGGAGAAGTTGGCCATGACCGGCTTCGTGGCGATCGGCAACGGGTCTCTGCCCGGGGCGTCTGCCGGGGTCGAGGAGGTGTCGACCATCACCGTCATCCAGCAGCTGCGCACGGCCGTCGGGCGGAACGATGCTCAGGCCAAGCTGCTGCGGATCCCCGGCGTCGGCTGGGACACGGAGTGGGCGGATGAGGGGCGGAGGGCGTCGCATGCCAAGAAGATGGCATCGAAGCAGGAGCGAGCGGCCCAGCACCTGGAGATGCTGCAGCTGCAGACTGCCCTCGTCTGCCACATAGATGCTGCCGAGACCTTTTCTGCCAAAGTCAATACGAAGTTGTTTGAGGCGCCCTCCAAAGTGCACTCGCCCACCTCTGAACGCCGCCGACCTTCTGTGCTGCTCAACAGCCCCGCGTATCTGGGGTAATGCCCTCCTTCGGAGGCGTTGCATAGCTGGCCCCACCGTGCCCTGCCGTCGCATCTCCACCGGAGTCGAATGATCTCGTGTTTCTCTGCAACCGACTCAGTTACTGACACGCCGCTGTATTCCAAGCAAGCCCACGGCCCCCTGACACCCCTCCCAATCCCCTTCAAGCCATGAGAAGGGGGCTCTTATTCACGTATTCAAACGTATCCATTGACATGTGCTTTGGCCACTCCACATCACAACGGGGCAGTCCTGCCAGGGCCTCTGCACCCGCAGTCGTCTGCTCGCTATCGCTTTGCTGCCGGGTCCGATACTGCCACTGAAGTCGCATGTTTACAGTGCCCCACAGCAAGTGCCCCAGCAGAGCACAGCGCTCTTGGTCACCCCAACCACGCCTTACTGTGCACTACCTACTTGAGCAGTCGACCAGTGTTCTGTATCAGGCCGCTCTATCACGCCTTGCGTATTCAAAGGAGCAGAGCAGGCTATGCACCTTACCACAGCCGTTGCTCTGCTACCGGACAGCCTGGTGTGCATCCGCTGCTCCCTCTCTGCATGGCAGTCCTTTTGCTCCATGCTGCTTGACTGAAGCACACGGTGGGTTTTCTTTCTGGTAACTGCAGTATTGTTTCCCAGTGCTGCCATCACAGCGCCTGTGTAAGCTGCCAACCACATGTCCAACCGCCATGGAACGCCATTTTATCGGCCTTCGAATGCTCCAACAGCTGGGGGCCGCCTTGCTGCTACCCAGAACCTTCGATTGCAGGCTAGGCTTCGTTGACATAGCCCCTGGAAGCTTGGCGGAGCACCTTATGAGGCCCTCTTGCTCCATTCCATATTTTCGTCATCATATGCACAGCATATAGGGCTGAGTTCTGATTTCAAGGCCGCACTATGTACGTGCACCTGATGGGCCAGCTCCTGGCAAGCAGAGGCCGCCACGTCCCATTGTTTTTGTCGCGCTTCACTGGCTGAGTGGTCTGTTGGCCAGTCGTTCATCGCTTTTTGTCTCAGCATGACCACCCGCTGGTACCGTGGCTTGGTCCCCAGATGCAGGTCAACGGCATTTTAAGCAGGTAGTGATGGGAAAGAGGCTCGCTTTGAGGATCGTATGTGGGCATAGCAACATTTTGCTTGAGAGTTACGCAGCGATTTGAGAGCTGCCATAAGCTCTACCACCCCTGCCACAAGTAGTGCTCCAGTGGAGCTTGATTGCTCACGCATGATCCCCGAATGCCTCGGGTCGAATCATGCGGAAGACACTGTGCAATGGGGCTTTACAATGCGCTCTTGAGCCCCTGCGTACGGCATTCCACGACAGGGTGAGGTGCTGTCTGGGTGTTTTGCGCTTCACGTCAGGCTGCGCGCGAGCACGTTCTTGTCAAAGCACGATGACCCCACGGTACCGTCGCTTTTTAGATCGTGGCTGCAAGGGTAAGCCTCGCGATGGGGACACTGCATAACAACGGAGGTCCGACTTTGTACTCCGCATCCGGAGCTTTGCAGCCCCCACAGCCCACCCCCGGGCTACGGGGGCCGCAGGTAGCACGGCCGCGCCCATGGACCTCCTCAGCCCCTGTGTTAAAAGAGTGGTGCGTACCTGCACAAACTGAGGGCCACCGCCATGGCAATATCGTCTTCAGGGCTTGCCAGACCTCTACGCCGGATCATAGCCCTCAAAAGACAATTGTGACATTGACCCTCCAATTCGCTGGTGGGGAACATGTTGGTAACATGGAGTGGCAATTGCTAAGCTACACTATACGGCACTCACGGTCGTGTATCATATCTGTTGACCGAGGTCTTGTACGAAAACGTTGCTGTCTACCGTCGCAATGCATATGTGCGTGTGTGGTCAGCATCAATTTTGGAAGAAGTCTGTCGTGGCTTCTGTGTGGCTTCTGTGTTGTGCATATATGTCCCATCAGCGATTCCGGAGTTCTCCCGAGCACTCTCAGTGATACCCTGAGCTTGAGGAACAGAAAAAGGCCATTTCAAATACGTCTGTTGTGGCGTCATCAGCACAGCCAACGGGCGGGCCACTCCTGTGAATACACTTGCAGTTTTCAGGGCAAATAGTCTCCGTGGAACATCACCTTCAGTCCCTTCGGCCTGAAGTGCACTCACGCTTTGGGCATGATACCATTTGTTTTTGACATCGGCATTGATCCGTTGAAGGCACAGGCAGATACACGGTGCACCTTAATGCCAGAACGAAACGACGAAGTGTGGGGGCATGGGTGTGACAGTGCACAATGGAAAGGTCATTCAAAGGGCTCCCTTGGGGACCTGGTGCAGCCCCTGTGCTGCACTGCAGACTGGTGCCCTGCCGCAATGGTATCAAAAGCAATTCAGACACAGGCTGCGGTGCGCATTATGGCGGGCCGAGCATCGAGGGTTCTGACTGTTCAAGTGCATGTGCCTCTGTCACCGGCAGCGTATTGCTGTAACAAGTAATGCCCCGGACTGCCGACATCGCTATCACGTGTGTTCGAAACCCGATGGTCGCCCACCCCACCTTCTTCGCTTCCACGGTGTTGTATAAGCACGGCATCGTTTTATTTCGGTCACAGGATGTGTGATGTCATGTTTGTTAGCCACCTGTACCGCCCCCTCGTCCATCACTGCGCCTGCCTGTGGTGGTGTTCAGCCCTAAGACCCGATGAAGCCTTTGTGTACAGTGGTGCCCCCGAGCATGTGCGGCATACCCCCCCCCCCCCCCCACACACACACCGCAGGGGAAGCGTCACTTGGCAACAGCCCTCCCACCCGCCGTGGGAGTGTGACATCGCCCACACACGTGTGCTGCACGTGTGTTCCTTCAACCCTTCGCTGGGTTTTCGACCTGACCAGACCCAAACGGATGTATTCACGATATGACGGGTACAGAGTCGTCTGTATTGGGGTCCCTCGCGACCTGTTGTTATCTTGGGCTCCATTCGGTGGGAATGCCCATGTCTGTGGGCCCGCATCGCGAAATCAACCCGTGTGGGTTCCAAGGTGTGTTGCTCTATTGCCACCTCCCGTCGCCGCATGGTCGTCTGGAGACAACGTGGACATAATAGCACATTGGTGGACGCATGCACCATATACAACGAGTTCGGACTGGCTCTGGTTGGCGTGCACCATGTTCGACGCCAGAGGGCAGTTCTGAACTGAGCTCGAAAACCATCTGTCGCCTGCGTTCGCAGGTATTTCACATTGAACTGGCGGATGCGCCGGGGGACCTTTTACCCCGAGCATTCAGCCCGGGGTCCCGGGCGGTTATTTCCTCCTGCGGGCAGTCAGGTCCGGATGCCGTAAGCCCTGGCAAGGTCCAGACCCTTCCTTCTCTTGGCTGCAGCGTGTGTTCCCTAGACCGCCTTCAGCTGCTCTTTTGCTGAGTGAGTCCAATTCCCTAGGACCACGCTGAGCGGGCACCTCTGGAGGATGCCGTTGGTGGTCCACCACCATGGCCCTACGCAGTTTGATGCGAGCTTCAAAGCCCGCTGAAGCCGCCGGTACACGGCGGCAAGTGCGCGGCATACCTCCGGGCCCATGCCCAACTCCGCCGCCAGGTGTAGCACCACAATCTGGGGGATGAGTGCAAAGCACTTGACATAGTCAAGGCTCAGCCCTGCCACCATCCTCAAGGATTCCGTTACCCTAAACTTATTTCTCCCACCTTCCCTCCCATCTCAAATGCACATGCAGCGTGGCACGCGATCCAAAGGAAGATCACAGCTCAATGGGGAGTACATGCGGTGCCCCAGTTTCTTCTCCCTACGCATGTATTTCATGGCCGTGAAGTACGTGACGGGGCGCCGTGGACCACCCAGGACAATGCCTACGTTCTTCGTACGGCCCATCCAGTACCACCGTGTTCGACTGGCGACGTTGCCTCCTGCGCAAGATGCAGGTGACCACCTCAATTCCAGAGGAGACGGCAGGTCCTCAGCGGGTACTGCAGTACAGCCCAAATGGGAAAGCATGAACATGTGGACGCCGCTCTGAGCCGGTCTAAGCCACAAGTGCGCCGCAGATGACGTGTGCATGCCCAAGAGCAGCGTGCTTCTTCCATCCATGAACACGACTTGGGTTGGCCGACAAGCCTAATGGGCCCTGAAGAGTGCATTTCTGCCCTGAAACTCGCGAATCTGAGGTTGACAAATTGTGAAGCCAGACCAGCCGCCTGACATTGGCACCGAGGATCACTGCCTCTCTTGCTTCCGTGCAGGGCAGACACTCCCTCATCGCTTTTCAGACGCGCCCTGTACATAAGCGAATCGCTCTCGCATCTGCCAGTGCCTGTGGCTGAGCATTGCTGGTGAACTGTCTGTTCACAGGCCCTTGTCATAACAAGACCTGAAGAAGGCAACGGCAATGCCGCACCGCTCAGATGCACGGCCAGCAGCCCACGTGCTGTAGACGAATAAGTGCGGTACGAAGGACATGGTAACCGGCCTATTTTGTTTGATTTTATGCCCCCAATGCCCAGACCGGTTTGGGTCTGAGTTTTCAATTATTGGGGCCCCTGCGTACACGAGGCATCACTGATATCCTTCGTTTTTGCGGCGTGCCGTTGAATGCGTGTCTCTTTGGGATGCCTCTTTCTGGATCGCCAAGTGGCTCACAAAATTGATTGGATGTGCGGCTCGAGCCCTTTTAGGTTTGCAAACTGCAGAATGTGCAGCACAGAGGGTCCGCATACAATCCTACCTCGCACAAAGCGGGCTGGTGTGTGCACTGTGCGGGGCAGGGCTGGGGTTGGGGCTGATCAATCGACACCCTTGGGAGCACAGGCACAAGGGGCGCGATGAGTGGGGCCAGACAAGACGAGGGGTCAGTCCAGTTTGACTGGGGCTTTGTTGCTGGACTCTGATTGGGGTAGCATCGGACGCGGTGCACGCGCGGTGCGCGCGCGGTGCGGGTACTGGGGTTGTTTTGTAGACCCTTTCAGCTAGTTGAGAGGCAACTGCGCCCATTTTGGGGGGCCAAGACATCCCCAATCTGCATGTGTGCCTTGTCTTGCTTTTGCAATGTCTTCTGTCATGTTCCCTTGTTTGTAGGCCTGTTGGTTTCAACATTTTATTGCAGAATTCTGTCCCCTTGTTTGAACAGAGCTATGTCTCTCTCATGGCTTTATGCAGGGGTGTCAGTCCTGTGTGCTTTGCCGACTTTATTTGCATGTGAGCTCGCCCAAGGGGGCCCTCGCACGTTAGCGTTGACACTTTCATCAAGAGGGCCCATCAGGAAATAACAGCATCCATCCAGAGCCCATCAGAAAAAAACAGTGACCATCCAGAGCCCACGAGGAAAGCATCCAGAGCCTGTGAGGAACTAACAATGACCATCCAAGGCCCACCAGGAAATAACAGCAATCATCCAGAGCCAATCAGGGGGAATGGTAATGCCTCAAGAGCCCACCAGGTACCATTTACAACTCCTCTCCCAGTAGACCATCTCCTAGGGAAGTTGTTCAAATACCTAACGCGGTGTGGACGCGGTACGCGCGCGGTGCACGCGCGGTGCGGATACTCCCCCATTGGCAAGCAGTCGGCCGCGCCACGAGGTCCCTCCCTCCAGCCATGTGCACCCTTTGCAAGAACCTTGTCCTGGTACGCGCCTCATGATACCATTGCTGCCCGTGTGCCCCTGCACCGTGTGGTGAACATCGTTTCAGGATCGCAACTCTGTACCTTCGACCCCCTGGGACGATGCCACCTCGTTGTCTAAGCTCGGTGCCTCAGGACTTGTCTTTTCTGTGTGTGTGCACCACCTCTGCATCGCCTCTCGAATAAGCATGCGTGTTCAGTGGAATTCTGTTTGCACAACCTGGCACACCTTTCCTCCCGTGTTTTGAGTATTATTGATATGCTTCACATGCATGAAGAATGAAAGATAGAGACACAGAGCGAGAGCGAGACAGAGACAGAGACAAAGACGGAGGCAGAGCGTCGAATGCGATTCTCTGGATTTCGGGTTTTGCGATTCCGGGCCCACTGCCCCGTTCTACCTTACATAGCACGACATGCACATGTACCCTCGGCCCTGCGTGTCCTCCCCCCAGGGAAGATGGTCCCCCTCCAGCCCCTGGGGGATGGTCACCAAGTGGCGGTCCCCCCTCACCCCCCTTGGGAAGAAGTGAGGACGAACCATACTGAAGGCCAGAGAGAGCCATATTCACCACCTGGAGTAGGGCAGGAGGGGAGGGAAAAGGAGGAGAAGAAAGAAAAGGCAAGGCAAAAGAAGACGAGCAAGATGGAAGGCCAGAAAGAAGAACATCCACTAGAGGGGCAAGAGGAGGATAAGCGAGACAATGAGGGAGGGAGACAAGGAGAGAATAGTGACACCGACAGTGACATATCAATCTTCAGATGGTTGCAAGGGCTAAGGAATGAGGGAGTGGGAAGGCAGGGGCATACGAACTCAGGGCCGGAGGTGGTGGAAGAAGAGACGAAAGAACAGCTAAGGCAAGAGAGGAGGAGAAATGTCACAGGCCAACGAGAGCCACATCCATCCCAAGAAGTGGGGCCGGAGGTGGTGAAGAAGGAGGCGCAGGCAGATGGAAGGGAAGCAGTGGTGAGAGGCTGATAGATACCACGTCCTATGGAGGGAAAGGCCAAGGGAAAGGAGAGGGAAGTAGAGAGGGAACGATAGGGCAAGGGAGAAGAGGAACGTCACAGGGTGGTGAGAGGCCGATGGGCACCACCGCCTATGGAGGGAAAGGGTCCAAGGGAAGGGCAGCGAATGGCGATCGGCCAGTAGGCGCCGCCAGCTGCAGACGAGAACACTACACCATGGCGTCATGCCAAACCCCCTGGGGAACCATACTACCACGGTACACACACACTATGGGGCACAGAAATTGCAAAGGAAAGCAAATTAACGATGCATAAGAAATGTTGGTGTGCAGAGATTGTCAAGGTGAAAACACAAGGACAAATAAAAGCAAGTGTGTCAACAATATGAAAATCATGCCTGTGTTCAATGGGCTGCCAATGTAATGAAACTTACTCCTTGAGTGGCGCTTTCTCACGGCCAAGAGAGGGGAGGTGCCTGCAGCGCCTTCTGAAGGGCAGCATGGATATCAAACACTATGGCGTTGGCCAGACACCTGCATTTGCAGGCCGCTCGATGCAATTGATTGAAAAGCTGCGGACCTGCATGGAGTAGGAATCGAGGCACAAAGGGTTAAAATACGGAGGCGCCTGCGGCGCCTTGTGGTACCCAAAGGCAGGGACATCCCCGCAGAGCCATCTTTCACCGCACAATTATTGCCCCATTTCCAGCCCCCCGGGCAGGAGTGGCCCCTGGGAAGGGCACTGCATACATAGTCGATTAACCTGTGTAATTTTATGCCCCCTCTGTGTTAGGATGGCGGGTAGGTGGTAGGGCCGACAAAGTAGTGTCTCAGACAATGAGTCTGAAGTTCCAGAAGAATCATGAACAATTGTCGACAGTACCGGACAGTTCACAAGAAAAAAACAAGACACTTACTCCTTGAGTGGCTCACTGTAAAATTTCTTGGTCCATTTGACCTTGAAGCCCTGAACATGGTCATCACTTTCCACAGGAATGCTTCATATATCGCACGAAGTCGCCCCCCCCTACCTTGGAGGTAGGGGGGGGGGTAGGGGGGGGTCAGGGGGGGGGGTTGGGGGGGGGATGGGGGGGGGTAGGGGGGGGAGGTAGGGGGGGGAGGTAGGGGGGGGAGGTAGTTGTTGTTGTTGTTGTTGTTGTGAAGGCACCCAGCACGTGCCGGCGGGAGAAATTGCCAGACACGCTCTCCCTGGGCAGGGCGCAAGGGAGCAGTCGGCCGGCGTCACGCTGGCCGGGCATGTGCCGACAACGACCGAGGGGGGGGGGGGGGGTGGGGGCCGCCGTGGTGTGGAGGGGGGGGGGGTGCGCGCGCACGGAGGAGGGAGGAGCCACCTGTGTGCGTTACCCTGGAGCCCTCCCCCGCTGCGGGGGGGAGGGTGACCCGATCTGTGCGTGACGGAGGCGGGGTGGGGGGGCTGGATGGAGGGACCACCTGTTCGGGGACCTGCGGGGCCCCGATTCCCTTTGCTTCCGGCCGCTGTTCCCCCACGACAGGGGAGGGGGCAATCTGCCTGCGTGCCCCTGAACCGCACGAGCGCGGGCGTGGGGGGGCGCTGCCCGTTTCCCGTGGGGCCTGCACCGCACAGCTGGTGCGGCCCTGGCGTGCGGGGGTTCCTGTGGGGCCTGCACAGCACTGCTGGTGCGGCCCTGGCGTGCGGGGGTTCTTGTGGGGGCTGCACAGCACAGCTGGCGCGGCCCTGGCGTGCGGGGGTTTCTGAGGGGCCTGCACAGCACTGCTGGTGCGGCCCTGGCGTGCGGGGGTTCCTGTGGGGCCTGCACAGCACTGCTGGTGCGGCCCTGGCGTGCGGGGGTTTCTGTGGGGCCTGCACAGCACAGCTGGTGCGGCCCTGGCGTGCGGGGGTTGCTGTGGGGCCTGCACAGCACTGCGGGTGCGGCCCTGGCGTGCGGGGGTTCCTGTGGGGCCTGCACAGCACTGCTGGTGCGGCCCTGGCGTGCGGGGGTTCCTGTGGGGCCTGCACAGCACTGCTGGTGCGGCCCTGGCGTGCGGGGGTGCCTGTGGGGCCTGCACAGCACAGCTGGTGCGGCCCTGGCGTGCTGGGGGCGAGGGGGGGGGGGGCGCAGGAGTGAGGGAGTAGGCCTGGGACCCCCGCCGGCGGTGGGGGGCCCGTAGTTGTCTTGACGTCACAGCGCGAGGTTGGTTCCCTCGCTGCACCTGTGAGGCGAAAAGGAAGGGAGGGGACCGGGAGGGAGGGGCGGCGTGTGCGGGGAGAGGGGGGGGGGGGGGGGCGTGGGAGGGGCGTGTGCGCGCGTGCTCGGGGGGAAGGGGGTCGGTGCGCTCGGCCGCCAAGCGTCACCGTGTGGCCGTCCGTAGCGGGTGCGCGGCCGGGGCTGGCCAAAGTCGGCCGGGGAGCCCGGGGCGCTGCTGGTGACGGGGGGGCTGCGGACGGCGATGGGGCCCGCACCCCGCTCGGCGGGGACGAATCCCGCCGAGCACCATCCACGGGGGCGAATCCTGGTGGAGGCGGGGGGAGTGCCACACCGTCCCCTCGCGGCCGAACCGGACCGGGACGGGCCCCGCCGGAGGGACACCGGGGGGGCGGGCTGGGCTGGGCACCGGGGCTCCGAGGCCCGGGTCCCTGGTGGTTGTGGGCCGGCGCGGGGGAGACCGGGCGGGCCCTAGGGCTGCGGCCGGGGGGGGGAGGGGCTGGAGGGCTGTGCTGGCTCGGGGCCGAATCCCGAGAGGCCCCCGGGGGCTGGGCGAGGGCCCCCGAGGGCGGCCGCTCCTTGAGGGGGGGGGGGGGGGGTTGCTCCCTGCCCGGGGGACGACGGGGGCCCCTCTTGAGCGAGGGGGGGGGGGCGGGCGTGTATCGCCCGGTGTAGGGCCATGTCGATTCATGGCCGCGCGGCATGGGACTATATCCCCAACCCTCCGCGCCGGAGTCCCTTTTTGGGGGGGCTGGGGGGGGGGGGGGGGGGGCTGGCGGTTGTCGCGTGCACCCACCCATGCGGGGGGGGGTCGCCGGTGGGAGCTTCGTCCGGCTTGGCCGAAAAAACCCGGTGGCGTCCCCTGGGCTCGTGGGCCCCTTCGAGGAAGAACCTCGGATTCGCCGGGGGGGACTCCGCTAAGGGGGGGGGGGGTAGGGGGGGGTAGGGGGGGGAGGTAGGGGGGGGGTCGAGAAGGTAGGGGGGGGGTATGGGGGGGGAAGGCGGTGCACACACAAGGCGGAACACACAAAAGGCGGCCTGTGGCCACCGCAGGAGTCTTGTTATTTAAGGGGCCACAGGCAAGGCGGTGCACACAGAAGGCGGTGCACACACAAGGCGGAACACACAAAAGGCGGCCTGTGGCCACCGCAGGAGTCTTGTTATTTAAGGGGCCACAGGCAAGGCGGTGCACACTGAAGGCGGTGCACACACAAGGCGGAACACACAAAAGGCGGTCTGTAGCCACCGTAGGAGTCTTGTTATTTAAGGGGCCACAGGCAAGGCGGTACACACAGAAGGCGGTGCACACACAAGGCGGAACACACAAAAGGAGGAACACACAAAAGGCGGTCTGTAGCCACCGCAGGAGTCTTGTTATTTAAGGGGCCAAAGGCAAGGCGGTACACACAGAAGGCGGTGCACACACAAGGCGGTGCACACAAAAGGCGGTCTGTGGCCACCGCAGGAGTCTTGTTATTTAAGGGGCCAAAGGCAAGGCGGTGCATACAGAAGGCGGTGCACACACAAGGCGGAACACACAAAAGGCGGTCTGTAGCCACCGCAGGAGTCTTGTTATTTAAGGGGCCACAGGCAAGGCGGTACACACAGAAGGCGGTGCACACACAAGGCGGAACACACAAGCGAGCCGTCTGTCGAGCGAAGCGAGCTGAAGGTAGGGGGGGGAGGTAGGGGGGGGGGAGGTAGGGGGGGGAGGTAGGGGGGGGGTTGGGGGGGGGGTTGGGGGGGGGTTGGGGGGGGTTAGGTAGGGGGGGGAGGTAGGGGGGGGCGACTTCGTGCATACTATCGCTTCAGGCAGCACCCTTGGGTGGTGCTTTAGCCCGTTTTGGCAGGAGGCTTGGCAGAAAGGTGCTAGCAAGCTTGCAGGCTAGTCTTTGTGAATCCACCTACCTTCGGGAATGTCTCTTGTGAAATAGCCAACGACCTACGCACTAGAGGGCGCCTCCTCTTTCCTTGTATATGAGCTATGGGTCTGCGCCCTGTGCCCTGTCTACCAGGGATCCAGTGTATCATATACTTGAGTCGCCCAATTCCCAAGAACTATGTTGAGTACTTGTGAACATTTCGAGTCAGCCCCCCACAGAAAAAACGAAATAGCCAACAACCTACGCCAGAGTAGGTGCCCCTGTGGAGCGGATGAATAGCACACTCGTCGTCCTAGGGGGAACAATGGTTGTGCTATCAGGTTCCATTTCAGAGAAAGTGATTCAAAGTGTCCTGCCGAAGTACAGAGGGGATACAATTGGCAGTCCCTCACAACACACAAACCCTAGAGATAACACAGTGATCTGCAACAAAATTTTGGGGTTCACCCGGTGACGGTCCCCCTCCCACCCTCCCGGTATGGACAAGGGGGAGATGAAGGACACTGCACACCGGGCAATTTGTATATCGTTCTGCGTGTGCTGGTGTGCGTGCCTGTGGGTTCTTGGGAGGAGGGGCAGGGGAACCATGGACACACTGTGGGGTAGACACAGAGACAATATGACCCCCTACACTCCGTCCGCTGCTGGTCTCCGAATGGTTCCATGATGAGGTTGGGGGGCATCTGTTCTGACACATCAGAGGGACATTATCTCTGCATGATACTCCAGGTGTTTGAGTGTGTCATGAAACCTGTGGATTTCAGGCCACAGATGGCGGTTTCCCGAAACAGAAGACCATGATTTCCATCACATCCCATCCCATCACATCACATCACATCACATCACATCACATCACATCACATCACATCACATCACATCACATTATACCACATGCAGCCTTGCATTGCCATTTTCTGAGGTTCTTCATTACCTAAGGATGGCATGCAGTGCACTGGCAGTTGATACCATCGGGTCCGTGGTGGAGACGGTCTTGGTCACTGGTGGCTGTGGTTTTATCGGGAGCCACACATCGAAGGAGCTCCTCACGCGCGGGTACCGTGTGGTGGTAGTGGACGAGCTCAACGACTACTATGACATCCGCATCAAGGAACGCAACCTGCGGGAGCTCAGGAACTGGGTGCCAGATGGGGATAGATTCTCGTTTTACAAAGGGGATATTGGGGACGAGAAGTTCATCAAGTTGGTGTTCGAAAGGGAGCGCCCCGTGTGGGTCTGCCACCTGGCTGCACGGGCTGGGGTGAGAGCCAGTCTGGAGGACCCCCGGGTGTATGCCCACAGCAACGTCGTCGGCACCACCAATATCCTGGAGATGGCGCGGCTGTACGGGTGTCGCAGTGTGGCCATGGCGTCAAGCAGCAGTGTCTACGGGGATCGGAAGAAGAATGGCAACAATGAGGAGCAAGACGAAGATGCGCTTGCGGATGACGGGGAGCCCGTTCATGCCTTTAGAGAGACGGACGCTGTAGTGCACCCAGCGTCGCCGTATGCAGCTACCAAAGCCAGTTGCGAGCTGCTTGCCTCCACGTTCAACGCGCTGTATAAGCTGCCGGTCGCATGCTTGCGGTTCTTCACTGTGTACGGGCCTGGGGGCCGTCCTGACATGGCCCCACTGAAGTTCGTGGACCGGATCTCCCGGGGGCTGCAGATCGACCGGTACGGGGACGGAAGTGCGGTGCGGGACTTCACGTATGTGAGCGACATTGTGGACGGGACGCTACGGTCCCTGTTCCAGCCCCAGGGGTTCCAGATCTACAATCTCGGGGGCGGCAACCCTGTGACCCTCGGCTACTTCATCCAGCTGATTGAGAATGGTCTGGGGACGAAGGCCAACATCCGCGAGCTGCCGCCTCAGCCTGGGGACGTGGGGCGTACGCATGCGTCCACCAAGAAGGCCCAGGAGCTGCTGGGGTTTAAGGCCAAGGTGCGGATTGAGGACGGCGTTTTAAAGACCATCCAGTGGTACCGAGATTTCCAGGCCGAAGTGGCAGAGGAGGCGATGCCCAATGAGCAGACGCTGGCGATGACGTTCAGCGGCTCGTTGGATCTCGAAGGCATGGTCCCTGAGCCGAATACATCGGTGGATATGCTGCTTTGTACTCGGCTGCATGGGCAGGATACGTTGCATGAGCACCAAAAGCAGCAGTTCCAGCGTCTGATCCAAGTCGCCCTTCAGGTCATATGCGGTTCTGTGATGGGACAAACGGGAGGGACTTAGGGCTGGTGTTGTATGTGGGGCACGGAGGACGCCGTTGCACGCAGTACACTCGCGGTGTGCGACTGAAAGTACTGGGACCCTGATTTCAAGCCTCATTCCTCCGTGGGTGTGAACCAGTGTTCACAGGCTATGGGCAGATGCGGATGCCTCCAAAAAAAAAGATGGTGACAACGATGGATTGCGTTTAGGTTCCGTTTGTGTTTCATGTGCACTCGGGGGGTCACGGTTTTCATGGGTATGCAATACGGTTTCGAGCCGCCCATGTGCACGCAATGTGCATGCAGTGCAGAGTCGTCCCCATAGAGTGCGGGTGACTGATGAGGGGAGAGGAGCGTGCGATCGGTGTGTTTTCGCATACCCCGTATTTTATTTCGTATCTCCTTCAGTTGTGCCGGTGATTGTAGCCAAGAGCCGAGGAGCAGGCAACAGGAACACCTGGGCACCGGCAGCGCATTATTCACCACCTCTGCTGCACTACAACCGGCTCATAAACGTGGTTGGCAATGTCTCTTTTTGGGGGGTTGTGCTTCACTGCTTTGGGGACCCCCGACACACCAAGTGTGGCGCAGGCTATCTTTGCTCTGGTTGATTTATGTGTTACTCAGGTCTCTTGTGAGGGGCGCGGCATTACAATTCAGACACAAAACTCCCCCCCCAACGCGGAGGCACACAATGGCCCCCTAGCCCGTACGGGAGTGGAGGGGGCGTGAGGGGGTGGAAGTTGGGTGCGGTGGGGCGCCGTGGGGTGCGGTGGGGCGTGGAATGGTGGGGGTCTGGTGTATGCCGCCATCCGCTTCGTGTGCCATGCCATGCCCGGCATGTCAGGTTGACAGTACAATGGTGGCCATTGCGGTGGAATGGACCCCCGCAAGGCTCCGGCTGCTGGACGACGTCACGGACCTTGTGGACGCCATTGCGAGCCGCCCCATGCGCAAGCGCATCCAAATCATCCCCGTGGCCAACTGGGGCATCACCACGGCGCTGAACGCCTGCCTGCACGAGGCCGCCCGCTTGCAGACCAAGTTCGTAGCCTTCCAGTCGTTGGAGATCGAAACGACCCCAGAGATCGTGGCCTACCTCAGGTCGACCGTGGGCCAGGACACGCTTGTGGCAGGCGTTGCCCTCACCGGACATCAGTTTGACGCCGGAGACCACACGCTGACCGGGACGAACTGCCCCTGGAACACCCTCGCGGTGTGGCGGGTGGAGAAGTTGGCCATGACCGGCTTCGTGGCGATCGGCAACGGGTCTCTGCCCGGGGCGTCTGCCGGGGTCGAGGAGGTGTCGACCATCACCGTCATCCAGCAGCTGCGCACGGCCGTCGGGCGGAACGATGCTCAGGCCAAGCTGCTGCGGATCCCCGGCGTCGGCTGGGACACGGAGTGGGCGGATGAGGGGCGGAGGGCGTCGCATGCCAAGAAGATGGCATCGAAGCAGGAGCGAGCGGCCCAGCACCTGGAGATGCTGCAGCTGCAGACTGCCCTCGTCTGCCACATAGATGCTGCCGAGACCTTTTCTGCCAAAGTCAGTACGAAGTTGTTTGAGGCGCCCTCCAAAGTGCACTCGCCCACCTCTGAACGCCGCCGACCTTCTGTGCTGCTCAACAGCCCCGCGTATCTGGGGTAATGCCCTCCTTCGGAGGCGTTGCATTGCTGGCCCCACCGTGCCCTGCCGTCGCATCTCCACCGGAGTCGAATAATCTCGTGTTTCTCTGCAACCGATTCAGTTACTGACACGCCGCTGTATTCCAAGCAAGCCCACGGCCCCCTGACACCCCTCCCAATCCCCTTCAAGCCATGAGAAGGGGGCTCTTATTCGCGTATTCAAACGTATCCATTGACATGTGCTTTGGCCACTCCACATCACAACGGGGCAGTCCTGCCAGGGCCTCTGCACCCGCAGTCGTCTGCTCGCTATCGCTTTGCTGCCGGGTCCGATACTGCCACTGAAGTCGCATGTTTACAGTGCCCCACAGCAAGTGCCCCAGCAGAGCACAGCGCTCTTGGTCACCCCAACCACGCCTTACTGTGCACTACCTACTTGAGCAGTCGACCAGTATTCTGTATCAGGCCGCTCTATCACGCCTTGCGTATTCAAAGGAGCAGAGCAGGCTATGCACCTTACCACAGCCGTTGCTCTGCTACCGGACAGCCTGGTGTGCATCCGCTGCCCCCTCTCTGCATGGCAGTCCTTTTGCTCCATGCTGCTTGACTGAAGCACACGGTGGGTTTTCTTTCTGGTAACTGCAGTATTTTTTCCCAGTGCTGCCATCACAGCGCCTGTGTAAGCTGCCAATCACATGTCCAACCGCCATGGAACGCCATTGTATCGGCCTTTGAATGCTCCAACAGCTGGGGGCCGCCTTGCTGCTACCCAGAACCTTCGATTGCAGGCTAGGCTTCGTTGACATAGCCCCTGGAAGCTTGGCGCAGCACCTTATGAGGCCCTCTTGCTCCATTCCATATTTTCATCATCATATGCACAGCATATAGGGCTGAGTTCTGATTTCAAGGCCGCACTATGTACGTGCACCTGATGGGCCAGCTCTTGGCAAGCAGAGGCCGCCACGTCCCATTGTTTTTGTCGCGATTCACTGGCTGAGTGGTCTGTTGGCCAGTCGTTCATCGCTTTTTGTCTCAGCATGACCACCCGCTGGTACCGTGGCTTGGTCCCCAGATGCAGGTCAACGGCATTTTAAGCAGGTAGTGATGGGAAAGAGGCTCGCTTTGAGGATCGTATGTGGGCATAGCAACATTTTGCTTGAGAGTTACGCAGCGATTTGAGAGCTGCCATAAGCTCTACCACCCCTGCCACAAGTAGTGCTCCAGTGGAGCTTGATTGCTCACGCATGATCCCCGAATGCCTCGGGTCGAATCATGCGGAAGACACTGTGCAATGGGGCTTTACAATGCGCTCTTGAGCCCCTGCGTATGGCATTCCACGACAGGGTGAGGTGTTGTCTGGGTGTTTTGCGCTTCACGTCAGGCTGCGCGCGAGCACGTTCTTGTCAAAGCACGATGACCCCACGGTACCGTCGCTTTTTAGGTCGTGGCTGCAAGGGTAAGCCTCGCGATGGGGACACTGCATAACAACGGAGGTCCGACTTTGTACTCCGCATCCGGAGCTTTGCAGCCCCCACAGCCCACCCCCGGGCTACGGGGGCCGCAGGTAGCACGGCCGCGCCCATGGACCTCCTCAGCCCCTGTGTTAAAAGAGTGGTGCGTACCTGCACAAACTGAGGGCCACCGCCATGGCAATATCGTCTTCAGGACTTGCCAGACCTCTACGCCGGATCATAGCCCTCAAAAGACAATTGTGACATTGACCCTCCAATTCGCTGGTGGGGAACATGTTGGTAACATGGAGTGGCAATTGCTAAGCTACACTATACGGCACTCACGGCCGTGTATCATATCTGTTGACCGAGGGCTTGTACGAAAACGTTGCTGTCTACCGTCGCAATGCATATGTGCGTGTGTGGTCAGCATCAATTTTGGAAGAAGTCTGTCGTGGCTTCTGTGTGGCTTCTGTGTTGTGCATATATGTCCCATCAGCGTTTCCGGAGTTCTCCCGAGCACTCTCAGTGATACCCTGAGCTTGAGGAACAGAAAAAGGCCATTTCAAATACGTCTGTTGTGGCGTCATCAGCACAGCCAACGGGCGGGCCACTCCTGTGAATACACTTGCAGTTTTCAGGGCAAATAGTCTCCGTGGAACATCACCTTCAGTCCCTTCGGCCTGAAGTGCACTCACGCTTTGGGCATGATACCATTTGTTTTTGACATCGGCATTGATCCGTTGAAGGCACAGGCAGATACACGGTGCACCTTAATGCCAGAACGAAACGACGAAGTGTGGGGGCATGGCTGTGACGGTGCACAATGGAAAGGTCATTCAAAGGGCTCCCTTGGGGACCTGGTGCAGCCCCTGTGCTGCACTGCAGACTGGTGCCCTGCCGCAATGGTATCAAAAGCAATTCAGACACAGGCTGCGGTGTGCATTATGGCGGGCCGAGCATCGAGGGTTCTGACTGTTCAAGTGCATGTGCCTCTGTCACCGACAGCGTATTGCTGTAACAAGTAATGCCCCGGACTGCCGACATCGCTATCACGTGTGTTCGAAACCCGATGGTCGCCCACCCCACCTTCTTCGCTTCCACGGTGTTGTATAAGCACGGCATCGTTTTATTTCGGTCACAGGATGTGTGATGTCATGTTTGTTAGCCACCTGTACCGCCCCCTCGTCCATGACTGCGCCTGCCTGTGGTGGTGTTCAGCCCTAAGACCCGATGAAGCCTTTGTGTACAGTGGTGCCCCCGAGCATGTGCGGCATACCCCCCCCCCCCCCCACACACACACACCGCAGGGGAAGCGTCACTTGGCAACAGCCCTCCCACCCGCCGTGGGGGTGTGACATCGCCCACACACGTGTGCTGCACGTGTGTTCCTTCAACCCTTCGCTGGGTTTTCGACCTGACCAGACCCAAACGGATGTATTCACGATATGACGGGTACAGAGTCGTCTGCATTGGGGTCCCTCGCGACCTGTTGTTATCTTGGGCTCCATTCGGTGGGAATGCCCATGTCTGTGGGCCCGCATCGCGAAATCAACCCGTGTGGGTTCCAAGGTGTGTTGCTCTATTGCCACCTCCCGTCGCCGCATGGTCGTCTGGAGACAACGTGGACATAATAGCACATTGGTGGACGCATGCACCACATACAACGAGTTCGGACTGGCTCTGGTTGGCGTGCACCATGTTCGACGCCAGAGGGCAGTTCTGAACTGAGCTCGAAAACCATCTGTCGCCTGCGTTCGCAGGTATTTCACATTGAACTGGCGGATGCGCCGGGGGACCTTTTACCCCGAGCATTCAGCCCGGGGTCCCGGGCGGTTATTTCCTCCTGCGGGCAGTCAGGTCCGGATGCCGTAAGCCCTTGCCAGAGATTCGATTTGGTGCAGACCCTTCCTTCTCTTGGCTGCAGCGTGTGTTCCCTAGACCGCCTTCAGCTGCTCTTTTGCTGAGTGAGTCCAATTCCCTAGGACCACGCTGAGCGGGCACCTCTGGAGGATGCCATTGGTGGTCCACCACCATGGCCCTACGCAGTTTGATGCGAGCTTCAAAGCCCGCTGAAGCCGCCGGTACACGGCGGCAAGTGCGCGGCATACCTCCGGGCCCATGCCCAACTCCGCCGCCAGGTGTAGCACCACAATCTGGGGGATGAGCTCAAAGCACTTGACATAGTCAAGGCTCAGCCCTGCCACCATCCTCAAGGATTCCGTTACCCTAAACCCTAAAGGGAATGCCGTGCACGCAGTGCGAAGTTTTGGATGTCGACAAATTCTCGGACCCTACTTTTGGCCCCTTTTGACAATTTTTTGGTTCCGTACTGGCGTCGTTTTAGCTTCCTATGCATTTGGGATGTGGCACATTTGAATGGCACCCTTTGTTGCCAATTTTCAACCATTTTAACCCATTTTCAATCCCCCATATTGAACTGTCCCCACGGACCCCGAGAAGGCAGGGGTGATGTAGCCATACATAGCCCGCGGACCTTGACGAGTTTGTGGTACAGCCTTCATCCCCACCACATCACTGTCCTCGCTTGCCATCAACAAGTGTGTCGTGTCTATGCTCAGAATCACCACCGCCCTCCCCTTCACCCTATTCGCGGTCCCCATCAACCAAGAGACCACGGACAACGCGTTCCCCACGCTCCGAGCCAAGGGACACCTCATCGCCGCCTCCAAGAGCGAAGCCACAGGCACCGAAACACTCGAAGCAAGCGGACTTTACAAGGCTGAGTGGTTTGTTCATAGGGACAGTGGAGTACCAAGTTGAAGGTAGTTTCATTGTTCTCATGTGGGCTTTGCTGCTTCGTTATGCAACCAGTCAGGTGACAGGTATTCTTGGGTGAGTATCCCGGCCTCTGCGTGCACAGTATGCACGCAGTGCCCACGCAGTGCGCACTCAGTGCAACAACTTGGCCGTAGTCAAGGCTCAGCCCTGCCACCATCCTCAAGGATTCCGTTACCCTAAACTTATTTCTCCCACCTTCCCTCCCATCTCAAATGCACATGCAGCGTGGCACGCGATCCAAAGGAAGATCACAGCTCAATGGGGAGTACACGCGGTGCCCCAGTTTCTTCTTCCTACGCATGTATTTCATGGCCGTGAAGTACGTGACGGGGCGCCGTGGACCACCCAGGACAATGCCTACGTTCTTCGTACGGCCCATCCAGTACCACCGTGTTCGACTGGCGACGTTGCCTCCTGCGCAAGATGCAGGTGACCACCTCAATTCCAGAGGAGACGGCAGGTCCTCAGCGGGTACTGCAGTACAGCCCAAATGGGAAAGCCCGAACACGTGGATGCCGCTCTGAGCCGCTCTAAGCCACAAGTGCGCCGCAGATGACGTGTGCATGCCCAAGAGCAGCGTGCTTCTTCCATCCATGAACACGACTTGGGTTGGCCGACAGGCCTAATGGGCCCTGAAGAGTACATTTCTACCCTCCCCCCCCTTGCAAACTCCCCCCCCTTGCAATCTCCCCCCCCCACCCGGGAGACCGTCACTTCCATGTTTTTCTAGTTAACATGTATTGTGCTGGTTTGTGTTGCCCATCTGCTTTACGCATGGCGTTGCATTGCTTTCCCATTACTACAAATCAAGCACCTGTGTGTGTTCTGTGATATTCTCTCTCCAAAGGCGTTGTATGGGTGTGTTGTGCGCCATTGCCTCCTCCTCATCAGCTAGTGCAACACACCCCGTGCCTGTCATGCAAACTGAGCATGTGCAACAGTTCAAAGTGTGTTATTCTCGTACCCAGAAGTTCTTCACCGTTCCTTTGGATCCTCAATAACATTAGTGTTGGATGAAACACATTGGCACTGCATCAATGCGAAAGTCGCTTCACACGTGTTCTCTTTGCTTGCATCGGTGGAGGGTACCACAGTTCGCCTTGAAATACCCTTGCAATCCCCCCCCCCCCGGGAGACCGTCACTTGGCGACCGTCTCCCCCCCCCACCCGGGAGACCGTCACGCGCTAACCCGGGAGTTTGCAAGGGGGGGACAGGGTAGCCTCAAACCCGTGAATCGCCTGTGCCTGAGCATTGCTGGTGACATGTCTGTTCACGGGCCCTTGTCGTAGCAAGACCTGAAGAAAGCACCGGCAATGCTGCGCCGCTCAGATGTATGGCGAGCAGCGTGCGCGCTGTACACAAATAAGTGTTCTGCAATGGACATGGGAACTGGCTATTTTGTTTGACTTTTCTGCCCCCAATCCCCAAACCGACACAAAACGGTTTGGATCTGAGTTTTCAATTATTGGGGGCCTTGCATACATTAGGCATCGGTGATACCCTTCGTCTTGTTGATGTGTCTCTTTGGGATGCCTCTTCTTGGACCGCCAAGTGGCTCACAAAATTGATTGGATGTGCAGCTCAAGCCCTTTTAGGTTTGCAAACTGCAGAATGCGCAGCACAGAGGGTCCGCATACAATCCTACTCCGCATAAAGTGGGCTGGTGTGTGCACTGTGCGAGGCAGGGCTGGGGTTGGGGCTGATCAATCGGCACACCAAGAAGGTTCTGCGGCACCCTCGGTGAAACAGGCACAGGTCTTGCCTCTCCCCACCTCCCTCTTTTGTAGGGAAGTTTTTTAACACAGTCTTTTACACCCCCCAGGCTTGGTTACCTAGGCTGGAAACTGGGTGGGGGTGATCAAAGCAATAATAACCTGTTTGCTCCCTGGAAGGAGTCCAAACAGGAGCCTCAGCACTTGGCATAAGGCTATCTCAGTTGAATTCCCAGCCTCAGCTGTAGGCTGAAGGCTTCTCTTATTTTCTCTTACGGTCATTGCGATCATAGTTGCTCTAGTGCAACTTATATTAGATGTTGGTGTGAGGAGGGTTTCCCAGCCCCCCCCCCACCCAAAAGAAAAGGTGGTTAGTTGTCACTGCTTTACAGTGCTCCCAAACAACCACGGCAAACAAACAAACACCACCAAGCGCAAACAAGCGCAAGATGTATTCCTTGGTGGGGTGGGGGGTACCCAACAAACCACCGCAAAGCAATGACAACCAATGACCCAATTTTTCACACAAAACTTATCTCAAGTTCCAAAGGGAGCACAATTCGAAGCAACTCGAAGCAAAAAGAGCCAAAACGAGCCGACGGACGTCGACTCAACCAAAAACGAACTGAGATTAGAACACCGAACAAGCCCACGCACCTGCCCCCCCAGCCACCGTGGAGGCCAACACCCAAACTGCCAAAAGAAGGCAGCAGGGCCCAGGATGACTAGTAAAACAGGTTTCGTAAGCTCCAAACGGAGCAAAACTCGACGAACGAAACGACGAATGCGACGAAACTCGACGACGACGACGACGAACGAACAAAACAAAACTGCACTGATCCTACACGAATCCTAGGCCACATTGTATACCTTACCTTAACCTTGTAACCAAAAAAAGACAAGGATGTGCACACCAGCGTCAACCCAGGGGGCTTGGCTGTCCCCCTGGGGACAAACACGCCCGCCGGCAAACAATACAAAGCCTAGGAGGCGCGCCTGGCCTCTCTGGGCACCGGATCTAGCCCCTTTATCTGCTTTGGGGCAAAAATCTTCAATAATTCGAAACAAGGCCCTTCAGGGCCACCACTCAAATTCAAGGCCTAAAAAGGCCACAACATAGCAACAAAAGAGAAACTAGCCCCTTTATCTGCTTTGGGGCAGCTGCAAAGGCCACTCGTGGGCCGTGGGGACAGTCAGGCATTAAAAGGCCACTCAAGGGCCATGGCATGCCATAATGCAAGAGTGCACACAAGTGTGAAACACACACATGATTATTATTTGTCACTCCCCACTCGCAAGAAAGGCCACTTAACTGCACACTAAAGTACTTGCCCAGGATACCAGGAGTCAAGCAGTCCAAGGTAGCCAACATAGTCCAACTTGGCCGCAAGATTGGGCAACCAGACCTTCAGTGTCCCAGTCATAGTCATCAAGGTACTCACCAGTTAGGTAGTCAGGGATGGAGGCCCTGGAGAAGGTGTTGGAAGATCCCCAAGGCCGGATGTGGGGCCAAACACGGCAAAGTTGGCGAAGTCGATCATAATGCAGCCCCAACGACTGCAGTGGTCTGGGAGAGGGTGAAGGAGAGGTTGAAAAACCCCAAGTATCCCAATAAACCTCCAAGTTGAAGGTAGGGGCACCAGTAGCTGCAAAATCCAAATAAGGCCGTAATGGCCATAGCCTTGGCCAGCCTGCTGCAAAGTAGCGCAGCAGCAGGACAGTAATCAGCAAAAAAATTTGCTGTGGCCTCTGCACCGTGAAAAAGGCACAGGCACGAGGCAATCATCTTGTGATTGTGGTATCTAAATGTGCATGAAATAGAGTAATGATTATGCACAAATAGTATTGAATATGCAACAATTAATGCATTTATGTATCCGCGATGCGAACGCGCGCACTTGTCTGGTTACATCGGAAGCACAGACACAAGGGGGTCTGGATGAGTGGGGCCAGACAAGCCGAGGAGCTAGTGCGGTTTGACTAGGGCATTGCTGCTGGGCATCAACCTAACATCGGCGAGCAGTGGACCATGCATACTCTTTGCATTGGTTTTGTCCTTGGTATGCACCTCATGATACCATTGCTGCCCGTGTGCCTGTGCACCGTGTGGTGGACATCGTTTCAGGATCGCAATTGTGTACCGTCGACACCCAAGGACGATGCTACCTCGTTGTCTAAGCTCGGTGCCCCACGGACTTGTCTTTTCTACCACTTTCTGCAGCGCCCCTCGAATGAGAATGCGTGTTCAGTGGAATTCTGTTTCCACAACCTGGCACACCTGTCATCCCCTATTTTGAGTATTATTGATGTGCTTCATATGCATGAAGCATGAGAGACAGCGACACAGAGCAAGGATGAGACCATAAGAGAGACAGAGACGGAGGCAGAATAAAATGCGATTCCTCTATCCCAAGATTTGGCATTTCCGCGCCCAGTGCCCATTGCCACCTAACATCGCACGACGACAGTTACCTGTGCACTGGGCATTTTGCATATAGTTGTGTGCATGTGCCGGCGTGCCCGCCTGTGCATGCTTGGGAGAACGGCTAGGGTAACATGGGAACTATGGGGTAGACACAAAGACAAAATGTTTGCTGCTGGTCTCTGAATGGTTTCATGATGTGGGTGGGGGTCATTTGTGATGACACATCAGAGGGACGTTATTTCTGTGTGCTCGAACAACTACCCCTCCTAGACAGGGTGGCACGCTGGTATGCCCGGCGAGGTATCTTAGGGCTAAGGGTATAGACATACCCCCGGAATACACCATATGCCCCTGCCATCTCCAACAGCCAGAAACATGGGACCACTTCAAACGCTGCCCATTAGCCCAAGGGGACAACCACCTGGCCACGTGGACACCGGAGAACACCATAGCGCAACACGCCGGATGGGGCCCGGCCACGCCACCGGCAAATGAGGTTCGGCGCCTGATGCGGCACCCGGAGATCAAAGAGGCGGTACTCAGGGGAGCGGTGCCACTCCAGCTCTACAGGATCGTCGCCGACCACGCCCCAGAACCTAGGGCCACAATACGTCACATGCAGCTCACCGCCATCAAGAGGGCGGACGCACAGCTACAGCACTGCGTCCAGGTATACGCACAGGAAGGACAACAAACATCCCACGACCGCCGCACGTACTATAACCTCCTCATCCACTACCAACATGCACAGCCTAGCGACTAGCCGCACGCACGGGCCCGCGGCGACCGCCAAGCACCTGCCGTCGCACCGCCTGGAGCGCGCGCGCCCCCTCCCGTGTAGAGGCCCGATCGTCCTACAAACAATACCTCTCCTCAGGATGCCCGAAGGTGAAGCTCCACATCCGCGGCCGGGGAACCCATGCGGGGTCTGCATGGAGGTGAACGACGAAGACGGCAACCCGCTTCGTGGACATGACCTCGGCTGTAGCGGCACTGAGCAGCTGCACTGGTTCTGCAGCCCGTGCATCGCGAACTTGTGGTCGTGCCCACTCTGCCGGCGACCGCATCGACTCTGCACAGCTCCGCCGCCGCGCGAAACACAAGACGAAGACCTCACACACCAGACACTGCGCACTCTGATCCGGCAAACGTCTGGAACGACGGCGCGAGGGAAGACAGCCCCGTCGTCGAGTGGCTGAACTCTCACCGACGAGGACCCGGCGACACCACCTCCCCGCCCCCCCTGGCGCGCACCAACCTGGGCGCTGCCAGACCCGGAGGCGGACCCCACGATTTACGTCCCCGACCACGAACACTACGACGACGCACCACGGGGCAGTCTACCCCCCATTGGCAATCTGCCAGACAGTTGAGGCTACGTCACCCCCACCAACCTCAACAACTACCGCACCATCGTCGTCACCCTCACCACCCGCGTCCCGATCGCCTTCGGCTGGCTGGTGCGGGACGCGGAATGGGCGATGGGCATCGCCCGCGGTGCCCATGGCGCCGAGTGGGGGGATTTCTTCCACCGCGGCGGGGCCCTGACCCCGGGGGCGACCGGGAGGCTGATGGCGGCCTACCTCACGTGGAGGGGCATCCCCCCGCCACGCAGCCTCCGGTCGCTAGTGCAGCGTGCCCAGCAGCCGCACGTCCCACCGCCGCAACCGGGCACTTACGGCAATGCGGCAGTGGGCAGGATGATGGCCAGAGGTACCCGATTCGACGGCTCATCCTACTCCCCCCGGAGAACCAGCGCGACAATCACCACCCTCCCGCCCCGATCCCGCGCCACGACGGCAACTAGGGCCACGAATGTACGGGCCCGAACGTCGGCCGCAACTTCCTCCACGTCCCCCAGCCCGTCCACCTCCGCCCCCCCAACACCCGTCGCCGCACCACACCAACAGCACGCCACCGGCGCCACGCGAACTACGGGCGATCCGGCACCATCTAGGGCCGGCACGCCACAGAGCCCCCGACAAGAGCGTGCGTCCAAACGGGCGGCGCAACGACAACCAACACAACACCACACGACCACAGGGGACAGGGGACACGGGGCATCACCTGCCGGGGGTGGAACCACACCCAGCCCCACGAATACGGGGGCGGTGGGCACCCAGCCCCAGCAACCCCCCGGCACCGCACACCCGCCCAGTAACCGGCCCAGAGCCCCACAGGAAGCCCGCAACCCCTAACACCACCCGAGTAAGAAAAGGTGCTTTTCCATTGCTTTGAGGCATACTCTAGTTGTATTAGAGATGCACTGAGCATCCATGCATTTTTATCTTAGTATTGGTCCCACCAAAAGTGGTGATAACACATTTTGACCTATGGAACCAAACACCCAATCAGGATATGGAGTGGACCCCTTAATCCCCTTTCTATGTGAAGCTATTCATCTTTTCCTGAGTTGACTGAGCACTGACATACCTAAGGTAGAGCCTATGAATTTATCTATTTTTTTCCATGAATTCTTAGCTATCCTAGTGGTATGCACCCTAGGGGGCTGGGCACCTCTTTTTGAGAGGTCCTGGGTTCAATTCCCGGTCAGCCTAGCTAAGTAGAAAGATCCCATGTGACATGGCAGTGACCTCATCGCCACATGCCCTGCCACCTCAGCACATATGGGACCCAAAACAAAGAGTGCACATCTCCTGAGATGGCACTATGAAGAGAGAGTGACCATGAGGCAGTTTTCTAACTCTTTTCCAAAACATTTCAGCTATCTTTGTGAATATGCATTCATTTGTGACCTGAGTTGCAGTTTCTGTGAATATCGGATTATCTTTCACTGTTTACACTGCAGCCCTTCATGCTTTGATCCTGAATTCTCTTCTCCTTGCATACTTCTGGCTTGGGTTATCCTGGATTGACTCTATTGACTCTATTTCTGCAAACAAAAGGCTTTCATCATCCAAAACAAGCAGCAGAAAACCCTACAGCAACAGCAAGCAGCAGGAGAAGCAAAAACACAGTGTTGAAACCACTATAAACTTTTCTGGTAGCAAGAGGCAGCCTGTCTCTGCGCACCGGCAGCAAACCCGTGCCGTACATCCAGTGCGCCGAGTACGGGCAAATATAAGCAGAAGGGTGAAAGAAGATGGATCCAAGAAAGGAGGATGCTGACGTGAAGACAGCGCCAGCGCCTGAGGCACCGGCAAGGCCGGCACCTGGCGCTGTACCTTCGGCGGAGGCCTTACATCGGCCAGTGGATGCGGCTGAGGACTCCCTGGATGGACTCCAGACGACCTTCGGGGCCCTGTCTGTCGAGGAGGTGGTCGTGGTCTCTCAGCCTGTGAAGAGGAAGAGAGGAGAGAGCGAGAAGGATGCTGGAGAAGAAGCAGACGAAGGAGAGGAACAAGGGCAAGACCTGACGCAAGACCGTACCTTCGAAGGCGCACCAAGCGCTTCTGGCCTCCACGCATCACCCTCTCCTATAACCACCACACTCCCAGCCGCTGCAACATCCACTTCCACAACCAACCCGCCTATGGCAGAGGGCACAGGCTTTACTGGCATGCCTCCCTACCCCGCCTATGGTATGGGCCCACCTACCACTGCGCTCCATGAGGCAACTACTGCCAGTGAGCCGGTGGCTTCCAGCTCTGCGCCGCGATGGTATGCAGCTGATTATCCCCATCCACTACACGCTACTGGAACCTATGTGGATGTTCCTGGGTACGCTCCTGGGTATGCACCTGGGTATGCACCCTTGAGTGGGTTGAGGAGAGGACCAGAGTCTCTTGGAGGCAGGAGTAGAGGATCGGGAAGATCCTCCAACAGGTCCCTGACGCGGTCGGAGATCAACGAGGTGCTCCGAGGAGCCACTTCAAAAATCGTGGGCGATCTCACTCAAGAGATCAGAGAGAAGCTGGAGCCCCTGATGATCCCGCCCCAAACGTCACCTATCTCGGTGGGAATGTCACCCCACCGAGTACAGGCTAACCACCTGACGGCAGGGTTGACAAATACCCTGGGGAGCCTGAGGAGCAGACCGATGCCGACGTCTGCAGCAGTACCGAGAAGTCCCTTCGTGCCGAGAACGGCCCAGCCGCCCTACAGCCACGTGACGAACTCGACGAGGGCCGAGCTGGACCGGCTGGGGCTGACAGCCCTAAGGGCAATGGTGGACGTGGAGCCTTATGGCTCCAGTGATCTAGGCGGAGAACCCTCCGACGACGAGCCGCCGTCGATGGACTCTTCTTCGCCCTCGGAGAACGATGACCCGGAGGACCCCGAGGATCCAAAGGGTAAGAAGAAGAAGAAGAAGAAGAAGAAGACCCGACGCCCTGAAGGACGCCGAGCTCTGGAGGCGAAGGCTATAGCCACCTCCAAGATCGTGGTTAACCTGCCTGAGTTCACAGGCAAGGACCTCAGCGAGTTCGCTGAGAACTTTGGTCGGTTCCTACGATTGACCGGCCAAACCCACGCTAGTGGGCGAGTGAAGTGCGATCTGCTCCTGCAGTGCTGCAAGACCAAGTACCTGGAGAAGCAGGTCAGGCAGATCGTGACTAACTCCGCCACCTTTGCCGATGTGTTGGTTGCCCTGGAGAGGCAGTACCCGACCTACGAGACCGACCTCTCCATCAGGGTCGAGATCCAGAACCTACCCGTGCTGCCCAACAACCCCAAGCCTGGCAGGGTATCTGAGCTGTTGGCTGATCTGGATCACTGGGCTGGACGACTGACGCCCGGCTCCTACAGCAGCGACGACCTGCTATTCTGGTTGGTGGCCAAGCTCCCCCGAGAGCTATGGGACGAGTGCCGTTTGACGGCTGAGCGCAAGGCTAGATCCCTCCACTACGAGGATCTATGCGTGCTGCTCCTGGAGATGGCGCTGGAGAAGGAGAGCGACCAGCACTTGAACAACTACCGTCCTGGTGGTGGAGGTTCTGGAGGCAAAGGGTACCAAGGGTCCCGACCTGGGCAGGGGACTACCCCCAAACACGCCCACGCCCGCATGATGGAGAACGTGCAGGAGCTATTCTGGTGTGATGCCAGGGACGAGCAGGGCCACCTGCAGCACGCCCCTGACTGCGAGCAGCGAGACTGCTTCGTAGTCCAGGGGAAGCAGCAGGAAAAGAACACCGGCGCCAAAGCGAAGGTGCCGGATCATTACCGGTGCACCATCACGTGTGCATTCTGCGGTAAGCGGAAGCACTACGAGGATGAGTGCTACCATAAGCAACGCCTATCGGCGAAGCTTAAGGCTGAGGATCCTGGCAAAGGCTCAGGCAAAGGTGGAGGCAAGGCCAAAGGCAACGACTCCGGCAAGGGCAAGTCGAAAGGACGTGGTCAAGGGCAAGACAAGGGTCAAGGTGGACGAGGAGGAGGCGCTAACCGCCAGCCCGACAACAAGAACAAGGACAAGAACGGAGGCAACCCCAACCCTAATCCAGGGGGGAACTCAGAGCCCTCTGGAGGGCAGACTGGTCCTACCACACGCTCACAGACGCAGGCCCAGCAAGAACAAGGAGCCAAGCGTGAGCATGAAGGTGGTGACGACGGCAACGCTAAGAAGAGGAGCCGTTTCATGAGGATGGCCCGCAAGTTGCGGAACAAGGGGTTCGAGGTGACCTGTCCCGCGGAGTTCTGACGGGGACGCTCTGGTGGCACCCAGGACCTGGTGTTTTGGGTACGTATCCGACTAGGGGGACGTGAATACCTGGGGGTACTGGGTACTGGCGCCACAATATCTATAGTGGCCAAGAAAATTTTACCTTGTGGGAGCCTGAAGAACACCATGACCACCGCCGCTATACGCATGGGCGATGGACATGTGGTGCACAACTGCGGGGACTGTGAAGTGGAGGTACCTATGGGCTCCAGGACTATCGCCCATCGGTTCTATGTGATGGACACTGATGCCTTCAACTTTGTACTGGGGACTGACTTCTTCGTGCAGCACTCCCAGATACAATCCCTGACGCTGCAAGCGCCCTACCTCCTCTACGTGGACCACGGCAGTGGCAGAGAGTCTGTGCCACTGGAGCAGTCGGAACATACCTCGAGTTACCTGAGGCTATCGAAGGAGGAGCCCTCTAACATGATGGCGGCCTCCAAAACTGAGGACTATCAACTATTGGGGGAAGTCCTAGACCAAGGTCTGAAGGAGTTGGGTTACTCTCGAGAAGACCTGAGTGTGGAGTTGTTCGCCAGCGACAAGCGACATGTACTGGACCTTTACTGCAGCAAGGGGAAGAACTGCAGCTACAAATTTTACTGGCCCTCTTTCGGGATGGCTTAGGGGAACCCCAGATTCAGTGAACTGGGGAAGGTGCTGACCAAGGTGGCCTTGGAACGTACCCGTATGGTCCTGTGTTCCCCCGATTGGGGAGCCCATGGGGGCAACGAGTACTGGCGAAACCTCCTGGACAGGCTGACTATCAGCTCTGTACGTTTGCCTGATGAGGCCATCTACGTGCCTCTGGGGCGCAAGACGCCTATTGGGAAACCCGGATGGGGGAGTATGCTCAGCGTGGTGGACGGAGGTCTTACCTCCATTCCCTGGGAGGATCTAGACCCGACTCTGGTCCAGGCTATACAGCGAGAAAGCGATGGACTTGCCTTGGGTGACTTGAAGGATCGCCTACGACCTCAAGATGCTGTTGAGACTACACCCGGAGGAGATGAGTACGTCGTGACTGACACCAACACCCCCAACTCTCCCTGCCGTGTACCTGTTCCTGATGGAGTCTCTGAGTGTGGACTATCTGAGCTACCCAGCTCTATCCACTCAGAAGACGAAACTGAGCACGACGCCTTCTTAGTGCAGACCTGTGTGGAGGAAGTGGAGAACGCCGAGTACGTCGCCCCACTGAAACCCATACTCTCCATGAGGGTGGAAGACCCCGTGGACGAGGAGCTGGACCCTCGATCCAGGCTCAGGGAGTATGTGGATTCCAAGAGGAAGTTGGTGGCGAAAAAGCTATGCTACGCGAAGCCTACCCGCAGCTCATGGCCACTGAAGCAAGGGCGTATGGGAGACCTATCCCAATTGAAGGAGGACCTCGAACAGAAGATCACCACCTGGCAAAGGGAGGTAGATCTCAAGCTCATGAAGAGCGTGTGGGGCGCCCATGTGAGGACCCCAGAGGAGGACAACCTCTCGGAGGAATGTGTATGTGAACCCCCTCAAGCGTGCCTATGTTGCCATCGTCCATCGGAGATGGTTGAACAAGACCTTCTATATGCCTACCAAGGGCTGAAGGATACTACCACGGGCGAAGAGTCGGTGGAGGACCACCTCCCGACGTCTATTACCCAGGGGGCAAGCAACTTACACTCTGACGAGGACATGGAGGACAAGATCAAGATATTGGACCCGAGGGTACAGAAGCTTATAAGGACCTATCTGGAGGTGTTCGGAGAACTACCCCCTCCAGCCTCATGTGACAAGCTGGTACAGATGGACCTCAAGCTGAAACCCGAGTTCGTGGGTCACAAGATCCGGAGGAGACCCTATCCAGCTCCTAAAGAACAGGCCGACGAGATCGAGCGACAGATACAAGAGTGTATCGACGCTGGCCTAGTCCTGGAGTACAAGGACGGGGACTACCCCCTACACTGCAGCCCCTGTTTCCTGGTGGCTAAACCTGGGTCTACAGCCAAAAGGCTGGTAGTGGACTATGGAGAGCTGAACAAGAAGACGCTGAACCACTCAGGGTCCTTTCCCAATATGGAGTCTACCCTGGAGAAGATAGCCTCCTGTCGCTACAAGACCAAGATGGACAAGAGGAGCGGATTCTGGCAAGTGGACCTGACGCCCAACGCTCAGGAGCTACTGGCCTTCATCACCCCTCAGGGGAGGGTGTTCAAGTGGAAGGTCATGCCATTTGGCGTGGCCAACGCACCCGCTCTATTCCAAGAGCTGATGAACAAGATCTTGTCCATCCTACGAAGGAGACCTAAGGTGCAGGAGCTCATATCCCGTGGTGCCCAGATGGAGGCTCACATCGACGATGTATGCCTTGGGACCAATACCCAGGAGGATCACCTAATCCTCTTGGGTGAGTTCTTTGCGGTCTGCCAGGAGAACCACACTCGACTCAAGCTGGAGAAGTGTGAGTTCATGCAGGAGACCATGCAGTACCTGGGGTTTGACGTTGGCTATGGGTGGTGGACCCCAGCGGCCTCTAAGGCCAAACCCCTGATGGACGCCAAGGTACGACACGAAGACCCCAAGAAAGGACTTCATGATGTACGCAGTTTCATTGGGGCGTGCAACTTCTATCGCCGCCACATCAAAAACTTCACCTATACCAGCGCCGTACTGACGGACTTGATCAAGAAGAGTACTACTTGGCGCTGGAGCCCACAAGAGCAACAAGCGTTTGACGAGCTCAAAGACAAGGTAGCCAACGCTAAATGCTTGGGCGTGCCTAGAGCACAAGGGGAGATTATCCTGGTGACCGACGCCAGCAATGTGGGCGGTGGTGGAACGTTGTTCCAATGGCAAGCACTAGAGAAGGAGGAGTTCGACTCAGCCATTTCCCAATGGGGGACTGAAGGTCTCAACCGAGATGGAACCCTCAAGCACAGCTACCCTGACGACAAGTGGGTCCTAGTACCTCTGGGCCACTGGAACTGGAAGTGGAACCAGGCCAGGGGGAACTACTCCATCTATGAGCAGGAATTGCTCGCGGGTATGCTGGTGCTATCCTCACAAGCACGACTGTTGGGGAGTAACCCTGTGGTCTGGCTATGCGACCAAGAACCGGTCCGCAGTTTCCAGAAGGGTCCCCCACCTTAAAAGGCCAAGCTACGGCGCTGGTGGACCTACCTCAGTCAACTACGGCTGACGGTACACCATATCCAGGGAGTGAAGAACGAGTGTGCCGACTACATCAGCCGCAACAACTTCGACGCCCTGATTGGTGCCCGGTCTGAAGCGCTGGCTAAGGAGGCGTTCAGCCGTATGGACGTCCACTTGGACCTCAACATGGCTATGATACGCCCCCTGGATGGACTCCAACAATCGGAGTACCTGAAAGAGTACGGGGATATCTACAAGCGCCTGGAGAAACCCCTTGAACCCCTCCTGGTCAACCAAGACCAGTGGAAGAGGGACAAGAGCTACCTATGGCACGAGGACCGTATCGTGGTGCCTAGTGACCGAGTCTCAGCGCTGCTGAAGTGGACCCATGAGTCCAGTGGTCATGTGGGTGCTGACCGCACCCTGAGGCTGTTCAAGCAGTGGTTCCACACTACGTGGACTGACGACCAACTGCGGAAAACCCTCCAGCCTATCGTGGACAAGTGCCCATGCAGGTCCTGTAAACCAGGGGATAACAGGGACAGAGGTCTCTACTCGACCCTGCCCGTCCCACACTGTGCTAACAGTGTTCTATACGTGGACTACACGGAGATGCCGAAGTTCGGGGGCTATGACTTCGCCCTCATGGTAACCTGTGGGTTGACCAGGTTTACCAGGGTGTTCCCATGTACCAAGCACATTACCGGGGAGGAGACTATCAAGATACTCCTGGAGGAGTGGTTTTGTGTCTATGGGGCGCCCAAGGAGATCAACTTCGATGAGGACGTGCGAGTACGCTCAGATACTGGCTGGTACAAGAGGGTCCTGAGATCCCTCAATGTCCAGGTGTCTACGGGGATTCCCTACTCGCACACGAGCAACCCCCTATGTGAGCGACAGATCCGTGTCCTGAAGGAGAACGTCAGGATATGGTGCAAAACTGAACGCACCAGAGACTGGGTGAGACTACTCCCCGTCATATCCTTGATGATGAACTCCCAAGAGAGTTCAGCGACTGGCTACTCGCCCCATGAGCTATTCCTGGGGCGCCCGGCGTGGTTCCTACATGCCCCCTATCCAGAGGACACCCATTCTTCTGTGGGTGAATGGGTCCAAGAGCAGCAAGCGAAGGTGGACAAGGCCAAGGCTATGCTCCAGAGAGTGAGGGAGGGTCAGTGGAACAAGAAGAACAAGCACCGAGTACCGGCCACCTACCAAGAGGGGGACTGGGTGCTGGTGCACCACAGTCGACTACCCGCCTGGCCACGCTCTACCAGCGATGACCCATACTTCGGGCCGTACAAGATCCTATCAGTGGATGGACACCGTATCACCGTGCGGTGTTCTCCCCGTCTAGGGGGGACCCTGGTGTGCGCTGCTCAACACCTGAAGCGCTACTATGATCCTGAAGACCTCTGTGGGGAGTAGTGGGAGCTGAACGACGAGGAAATCGCCGCTCTGGACCTACAAGGGGCTGCCAGCCCTATGGAAGTTGAAGGTGAACTCCCCGACATGAACGCCGAGGAGATGGCTAAGGAAGGCTTCTACCTGGTGAAGTCTGTCCTACGCCACCGCTATCGCCAGGGTTGGCGCTTCCTCACCCTCTGGGAAGGGTTTGGAGTCGAAGAGGCCACCTCGGAGCCCTTCTCTGCATTTGTTCTACCTGAGGGACGCCTAAACTCAGTTCTGGTTGACTACTTGTCCCAGAACAACCTTGGTGAGTTGCTGAGGCTCGCTGAGACGCTTGCCTCCAAGACTAAAGCTAGGGACTGAACCTTACCCTTACCTGCCAAAGCGTATGTGTGAGTGTGCTATTCCTAAGGTCCTGAGAGCAAGCCGCAGAAGTGGTGTCCTAATTATACCCAAGTCTGCGCCCTTGCTGAACCTGGAGGGTTGGCTTATTGATGCCACGGGGTACGCCCCGGGTCTCCCCTCCCCTATGCGCCCAATTTCTGTGCTGGCGCAAAACCTTTGGGGAATACCCAGCGTACTAATCCAGGTATTGTTTTCCCTACCTATCTGTCTACTACAGGGAGGGGTGGCCAAAAGCTATGAAGGCATGAAAACGCCGTTTTGCTATGTGGCCAAAACACTGACCTAACCACTGCCACAGCCCACCAACCCTGCTAAAATTGCAGGAAACGGGTGGGACAGTGACACACGCACTACAGGTCCTACACACCCTACAGTGGCACCATCCTGGTGGGCGAGCACCGGGCAACTGGCTCTAGCCCCCACACAGGACTACCACTCCTACACGCACACTCTACTGGGCGTTGCGAAGGCAAAGGTGTCGTGGGTCCTAGCGACCCTCCTGTGAAATGACAAGAGAACACAGCGCTGCTAAGCAACTGTGGCCTAACAGGGGACGCCACAACGCGTTTCCCCTGCTAGGGCTTGGAGGGAAGAGGTGCTCTTGCGTGCACGGCGCAGATGTCGATGGAGTCGGACTCCCTGCTCTGCCACAGGCAGAGGGGAGTTACTTGTTTGTGTGATCTGCGCCCTTGTTTAGCAGGGCATAAAAAAAATTGCTGCTGCACCAATCACCCTACCTGCCCACCTGTAAAACAAAGGCAAATGAAAGGGCGTTTGCGGCGGAGGAACCAAGCCACACTCCACGTATTATACCCTTCTCAGTGTGACCTATAATACACTGTCCGCAAACACGCTGGAGGACCAGCTACCCTTGTCAAGCAAGCAAGCGTTAAGGGACTCCTCAGGTTCTCTTAAAGAACGTACCGAGGAGCCCCTGGGTAGCCTAAACAAGGTTTACCGTGCGCACTTCGCGTGGCCTATCCTTTAATGCGTGTGTGAATGCGCGAGTATGCAACAGTACCGCGGGCAATCCTGCCCATCTGAGCGTCAATCACGAACTCTACCAGGGGGTGGCCCCGCCTGGGCTTACTCACCTTACCTACCGCTGGAGAGAGAGAGCAAGTGGGGCGCACGCGAAGAACGTTGCTATGCACTTGTGTGTATGTCTAATCACCCTGATCTGACCGCTAATCATCTGCAATCTTTCTAATTAATCCCTCTATCGCTTTCTATCTTTGTTAGCGCTGCTACAAGGCTCGTTCACGGAGACACGAGACGAGCAATGTGTATGCGGCATACGAGACGAGCATACCTGTAGTTTATACCTGATTCATTGAAGTCTTTTTCGTTGATTGTCGAATTCTTGAATTTTCGAATCTTCTATTAGTGTGGGTGGAATCTGTATGTTTATTTATTAATGTGTGTCTCGTCATTTTCAAGACTACGTGAGACATACGTTTATAATTCCATTATTTCTCCATTTTCCGGCGCTTCGCTAGGAGCCGCTCCTGCGCGCCGCCATTTTATGCGTATGAATTTCTGGATTTAAAAAATCCAGAGATGACTATAATTTCTATAAAAATGTGCTTCTGATGCACAATTGGATTCTGCTCAGGTGTGTCGTTTCAGAAACATTCTAGGCCGTCATTTGACGGATTTTGGTGTCGCCGCTTCGTTTTTGCGTGGATTCCTCCATAATTCTCCCATTCCTGCCTCTGCAGATACCCACGCGCAGCCTCGCTGAGTAGGCCGTGTTCGGGCCGAAACGCAGGTGCCTGGAGAGACTGAGCAGAACCCAAGACCCCACCAAGGGGCAATTTAATTTTTTCGAGACTCCCTTCGCCCTAAGACAGGTCACAGGTCGCCAGCAGGTTTACGAGAACCCATGCGAGTGTGTATAATGTGTCTTGCGTTGGGTTTGTGTCGACGCTGCGTCTTGGAGGGAGGGATGCATATGCACATGTCTTGGCATGCTCCCATACTAACCCAACCAAGCCACAGGAGCCCCGGCAGCGCCATGAGCGCTGAGTCTTCTGTAGGAAATGATACAATCAGAGCAGCAAAAGGACGCCAGCCATGGTGAGCGCCCATTTTTCAGTGTGAGGGAAACTGTAGGTATTTTAAAGTAGATGTGGAAACCCAGGAAAGGCCAAGAATAATTCCCTTTTTCCTAAAATGCGACAGTGGTGGCCACCACAGCACAAGGGGGGAGTAAGAAAAAGTGCTTTTCCATTGCTTTGAGGCATACTGTAGTTGTATTAGAGATGCACTGAGCATCCATGCATTTTTATCTTAGTATTGGTCCCACCAAAAGTGGTGATAACACATTTTGACCTATGGAACCAAACACCCAATCAGGATATGGAGTGGACCCCTCAATCCCCTTTCTATGTGAAGCTATTCATCTTTTCCTGAGTTGACTGAGCACTGACATACCTAAGGTAGAGCCTATGAATTTATCTATGTTTTTCCATGAATTCTTAGCTATCCTAGTGGTATGCACCCTAGGGGGCTGGGCACCTCTTTTTGAGAGGTCCTGGGTTCAATTCCCGGTCAGCCTAGCTAAGTAGAAAGATCCCATGTGACATGGCAGTGACCTCATCGCCACATGCCCTGCCACCTCAGCACATATGGGACCCAAAACAAAGAGTGCACATCTCCTGAGATGGCACTATGAAGAGAGAGTGACCATGAGGCAGTTTTCTAACTCTTTTCCAAAACATTTCAGCTATCTTTGTGAATATGCATTCATTTGTGACCTGAGTTGCAGTTTCTGTGAATATCCAATCATCTTTCACTGTTTACACTGCAGCCCTTCATGCTTTGATCCTGAATTCTCTTCTCCTTGCATACTTCTGGCTTGGGTTATCCTGGATTGACTCTATTGACTCTATTTCTGCAAACAAAAGGTTTTCATCATCCAAAACAAGCAGCAGGAAACCCTACAGCAACAGCAAGCAGCAGGAGAAGCAAAAACACAGTGTTGAAACCACTATAAACTTTTCTACCCGTCGCGCCTGCGCACGGTCCGCGGCCGGCAGCCAGCCAAGCGGCAGCAACACAGGCCCACCCGGAACCCCGCCCACACCATGGCACACCTGACCGGCCGGCTGCAGACCCAGCACACACGCCGCCCGACGGCCCCCCCACACAGGCGCACACCGCTACCCCGACCGACACCACCGCCGCCCGGCCCTCCGGCACCCTGCACCCCCACACCCCCGGCCCCACCGAGGGCCTAACCCCCCAGGCTCCGGCAACGTCCGGCACGGGGGGCCTACCGGCCATGACACGCGACAGACCGGCGCCCCTGCGGAGCCGCACCCCACCAACCGGGCCGCCGGCGCGGCCGGCAGAGCCGTCATCTCCCGGTCGCCCAGCCCCCGGCCCGATCCCCGGCCCGGATCCGGCACGCACCACCGCCCCGGCGGGCGCCCCACAGCCCGCGGACCCGGGGAGCCGACCCGAGCCACCGCCCATGGCGGAAGACCACGCCCGAGGGGCACCGCAACCGACGAACGATGAAGCCGAACCGCCTGCACCGCCGACCCAGCCGCAGCGCGAGGAGTCCACGGTGGGCGCGGAAGAAATGCAGGGGCCCCCACAACGGACACCAACGCCAACACAAATGGGGGAGCCTGGCGGGGGAGCGGACCGGCCGTCAATGCAGAGTGCCAACCCGCCGCACGAAGCGGCACACGGAAGCAACGAGGCATTGGCCGCTGGCCAGCCTGACGCGGAACCTAAGGGACCAACTCCGGACACCGAGTGTGAGGACGGTCTCCACCGACCCTCAGCCGCAGATCGCGCGAGCGCCGCCCCCCTGGCGAACCTGGCACTTCGCGCAGACGCAAGCACGCCGGGGGGCGCGCCGCAGCGAGATCCACCGGAAACCCGCGCGGGGTCCGAGACCCGGGAAGCCACACCCGACACGCCCCAGCGTGCGGCCGAGGGGGGAACGTCACCCGACGGACACAACCGCGACGACGACTCTTTCGATGCCTTCATGGAGTCCTGCAGGGATGACCCCCACGCGGTCCCAGCACCGGCGGCGCCACGCGTCCACCCGGAGCCGCGACGCGACCAGGCGGAAGACACACCCCTCACGGCGTCACGACAAGCACACCTCCAGCGCGATTACACCGCCCTGGGGCAGGTTACCACTGAGGGTGAGGAGCAGGCGACCGCGAGCGGCGCGGCGGACCGGACCGCGGACGAGCGCGGCGCACCAGGAGAGGGTGCGCGCATGGAAGCGGCCACCAACACCGCTAGCGAGCCTATCGGCCCGCCGCCGGGGACCGCCCCGCCCTGGGGGCGGGGGCACCTGGACTACGCACGCTCGGAGGGCGACGCCAGCCACCCCAGCGAACAAGCGGAGCAAGCGGCGACCCAAGACCTGGGCCTCTGGGTCCCCAGGCTTATCGCAGGGGAGCAGCTCGCCCTGGCTGTCAGCATACGATGGGTGCTTTCTTCGCGGTCCCGCCACCTCGCAGAGGGAACCCGCACCATGGCGGACGTCACGTTTGGCCATCGGACGGGGCACACGCCCCCCGCCACCATGGACCACCCCGGCCAATGGCACTATGTGGCCACCTGGCTCATGGCGCATATGGGGGCCTACAGCCCGGATAAAATGAATGGACTCCACTGGCAGTGGCACCAGCGCGCCGCCCTGCGCATCCGTACGGCCATGCAGGACCATGGTATCTGGGAAATCCCTGGATCACCGGGCTACCAAGGACACACCTCAGGCCACCGGCGGCCGCGGTTCCAGGACGTCCTGGAGCCTCCAAGGCAGGCGGCACGCCGAAACTCCCCGGAACGCCCGCGGGGTCCACCACCCGGGAGGGGTTCCCCCTCTGGCACATACAGCAGCCCCCTGCGACCGTTCGCCCCGCGGAGGAGCCCGGGCAGTCCCCACGCCTCGGGGGTGCAAGGCGGCACGCCGGAACAACGCCAAGAGACAAGGGGCCCTGGCCGATCCCGTCGCCGCAGCTGCACGCCGCCTCCCGCGGCGCGGCGAGTCGTCTTCCATAAGGATATGGACAGGGACCACGGGGGCCCTTGCGACCCACACGCCCGGCGACCATCATCTACCGCCGATCCCAGGCGCCGGTCCAAGAGGCCCCGCACCGAACGGACGCACATCCCCACCATCCTCACGCCAGTCGAGCGCGAACGGCAGGCAGCGCTTCACGCGGACCCCCACCAGGCGGCGGGCGAAGCATCCAGCTAGTCCGCCGCATCCCTCCCAAGGTCAGCGGCCAACCCACTGTCGGGAGGACCACACGCCACGGACACGCGACCAAGGGAGCCTGCGGCCGACCCAAGCCCTACGCAAGGAGCGGGGGGGCAGCCCCCCCCGCAGCCCAGAGGCCGCCAAGCCACGGAGAGCACATCGCGGCAACCGGGGCACGACGCGAGCGGCCCAAGAACGGACACAGAAATGACGGGGACCTTCGGCCCCCAGGGGTCCCCTGGCCCACTGCCCGCCGCCACGCCCTGCTCGGTGCCCCAGCAAAAGGGAACCCTCCACGGACTACGTGCCTGGGGGACACCCTGGCACCACCTCACGACACCCCTCCCCGGCTGGCGCAGCGCTGGACCAGGACCGGCTGGCCATGCCCCCCCCCACCCCCCCGACCGCCGCAGCAAAGGGGCGCGGGTCCCTTCGACGACGCGGAACTGAGGGCGCTCTACGGCATCCACGCTTCCACGCCCTGGAGCGAGCTGGTGGCAACCCTCCGGGAACACCTGCGTGACGTCGACCCGAACAGGCTCTTCGCCAGGTTCCCCTGCCACATGCCGCAACAACCGAAATCTTCGTGCGGCAGCTCCAGGCGCTCGTCACCCCCGGGGCACAGGTCTCCGACGACCTGGTTGAAGCGTGGATCTGGTGGTTCAACAACCACCAACCGGCCCAGAAGGGCGTGTGGGTCCCACACCTGGGCTAGGTACACACGCTGATAGCGCCGCCGACAGACCCCAGGCCCGCGCACAGCACCGGGGGCCGGGAGCCGGCCGCCCCGCCACCGAGACCCAACAACCTCCGTATCCCGCCGCACGCAGGCCTGGCGGCATGGGAAAGCGGGACCGCCCGTAGCAGGGGCAACAACCTCACAAGCCTGGCGGCACGCTACCCGGAGACGACGCGCGCGGCGCCCCCACCGCGCGAACGTGACCCCGGCACCATCGCCATGATCGTGTTGGAGAATGGCCACTACTACCAAGTGCAGATCATCCCGCACCCGCAGAGGGGCCACTGGAGCTTGGAGGCCGTCGACTCCATGCTCCCGGCGGCCACGAACCTGCCGGACAGCCCCACCCCCCTGCTCCCGGGCCAACCCCCCGACCCCCTGACGGCCGTCGTGTCGGGGACGGCAGGCATCTGGCACCCAGGCCATGCCCTCTACCGCCTCTGGCGGTGGGCGCAACGCCGCTGGCCACACACCAGGGCGTGGTCAGCGGCGTGGAGGTTCTACCTCGACGGCCGACAGCAGTTGGAGGCCATCCCGGAACGGACGGCAGAGACCCCACTGCGACCAACCTGTGCCTCGTCTTCGCGATCCACCAGATCCGGGCGCTGGCACTGGGCGAGCAACTGCACCCCGCCATCCGCACTGAGACGGAGGCCCAGGTGGCGCACGCGGCCCTGGTGCACGAAATCTTCAGTGCCCTCCGCAGCGCCCTTGTGCAACGCGTGGGTAACCCCCCAGGGCCCTGAGCCACAGCCAGCCACGGGACCTGCAGCAGCGACGCGCAACCGCACACGCGCGGCACGAGTCCCGCGCCGGCCATGCGCAAGGGGAAAGACGACACGGCAGACGCGGGATCGCCTCCTCCCGCCAGAGGACCAGACGATGAACGTCACGCCACGGGCTGCGGAGTCGGCCACGAACCACGACAACCCCGGGCGAGCCGACCTCGCCCAAAAAGACCCCCTCGTACAACCCAACAACGCGCGGCCGCGCAACACACTCCAGCAACGCCCGTCGACCGGGCACACCAGCGGGGAAGGCGTCAACCTACCCGGCACGTGCAACGGACACCCAAGGAGTAGAGGCTAGCCTTAGCAGCCCGTGGCGTCCGACACGAATGAAGCCCCAGCGACCTCCTCCCACATCCCCAGGACGGGGGCCGCACTTCCCGGACTCCCGCAACCCGCCTGCAACAGGAAAAGGGGGCAGCGCCACACCCGGACCCGTCATCCCACCTGACCCTCCTCTCCCGCGTAACGGATCCACGAGGGGCCGGGCAAAGGGGCCAGCCAGACACACGGGGCCCACGGCCAAGCCGATGACCGCGAGAGTGTTGTCGAGCACCGCGATCCACCAGATCCGGGCGCTGGTGCTGGGCGAACGACGGCAGCCCGCCATCCGCAGTGAGACGGGGGCCCGGGCGGCACACACGGCCCTTGTGCACAAAATCTTCAGTACCCTCCGCAGCGCCCTTGTGCGACGCGTGAGAAACCCCCAGGACCCTGAGCCGCACCCGGCCACAGGACCTGCAGCGGCGGCGCACAGCCACACACGCGCGACACGAGTCCCGCGCCGGCCATGCGCAAGGGAGGAGACGACACGACGGCTGCGGGGACGCCTCCTCCAACCGGGGGGCAGGCCGATGGACGCCACGCCAACGACTGCGCACTCGGCCATAAACCACGACGACCCCGGGCGAGTCAACCCCGCCCAAAAGGACCCCCTGTACAACCCAACGGCGCACGGCCGCGCAACACACCCCAGCAACACCTGTCGGTCGGACACACCGACGGGAACGACATCAACCTGCCCGACACGTGCAACAGATACCCGAAGAGTGGGGGCTAGCCTTAGCGGCCCGTGGTGTGGAGCATGAACGAAAGCCCAACGAGTTCCTCCTACATCCACCGGGCGGGGGCCACGCCTCCCGGACCCCGCAACCCGCCCGCAACAGCGAAACGGGCGGCACCACGCCCGGACCCATCCTTCCACCTCACCCTCCTCGCCCGCGGGCCGGATCCACAAGGGACCAGGCAAAGGGCCCGGTCAAACACGCGGGACCCACGGCCGGGCCGATGACCACGAGAATGTTCGCGAACAATCGTCCAGAGTATTACCATCCAAGGCGAGCATCCAGGGATACGTGCACCGCGGGGACCGGCGCGCACCTCCTCCGGGAAGGTTACACGCCTGGGACGTCGGGGGGGTTACGGCACATATAACCTACGCGAATGGTACGAGGGACACGCTCCCCGCAGAAAGTTAACAAAGTCAATGAGCGGGAGGGGGGCTGCAACACTGCCCGGTATTCCTATCCTCCGAAACCCCACCCGGGGCACGCGGGGGACCACAGGCTCGCCAAGTAAGAAAAAGTGCTTTTCCAATGCTTTAGGGTATACTTTAGTAGTATTAGAGGTGCTCTAAGCACACAGGCATTTTTATCTTAGTATTGGCCCAACCAAAAGTGGTGAAAACACATTTTGACCTATGGAACCAAACACCCAATCAGGATATGGAATGGACCCCTTAATCCCCTAACAATGTGAGGCTATTCATCTTTTCCTGAGTCGACTGAGAACTGACATATCCAGGGCAGAGCCTATGAATTTATCTATGTTTTCTCATGAATTCTTAGCTATCCTAGTGGTATGCACCCTAGGGGGCTGGGCACCTCTTTTTGAGAGGTCCTGGGTTCAATTCCCGGTCAGCCTAGCTAAGTAGGAAGATCCCATGTGACATGGCAGTGACCTCATCGCCACATGCCCTGCCACCTCAGCACATATGGGACCCAAAACAAAGAGTGCCTATCTCCTGAGATGGCACTATGGAGATTGAGTGACCATGGGGCAGTTTTCCAACTCTTTTTCCAAAACATTTCAGCTATCTTTGTGAATATGCAATCCGATTTGCCCTGAGTTGCAGTTTCTGTGAATATTCTAACATGTTTCACTGTTTACACTGCAGCCCTTCATGCTTTGATCCTGACTCTCTTCTACTTGCTTATCTCTGGCTTGGGCTATCCTGGATTGGTTGTATTTCAGCAAATAAAACATTTTACTCATCAAAACAAGCAGCAGGAAACCCTACACCAGCAGCAAGCAGCAGGAGAGGCACAACAAACACACAGTGTTGAAATCACTATAAAACTTTCTGGTAGCAAGAGGCAGACTGTCTCTGCGTACCGGCAGCAACCCCGTGCCGTACATCCAGTGCGCCGAGATCAGTCAGATATAAGCAGAAGGGCGAACGAAGATGGACACAAAGAAAGAGGACACCGACGTGAAGACAGCGCCTGAGGCACCAGCAATGCCAGCACCTGGTGAACCTGGACCTGGACCTAGCGCTGTACCTTCGGAGCCCTTACATGGGCCAGTGGACGTGGCGGAGGATTCGTTGGAAGGACCTCAGTCGGCCTTCCGGGCCCTCTCAGTCGAGGAGGTGGACACCCAACCTGTGATGAGAAAGAGAGAGAGAGAGAAGGATGCTGGAGACGAGGCAGATGAAGGAGTAGACCAAGGGCACGACCCGACAAATGATCCTACCTTCGAAGGCGCACCAAGCGCTTCTGGCCTCCACGCATCACCCTCTCCTATAACCACCACACTCCCAATTCCAGACCCAGCCGCTGCAACATCCACACCCATAACCAACCCGCCTATGGCTGAGGGCACAGGCTTTACTGGTATGCCAACCTACCCTGCCTATGGTTTGTGCCCACCTACCACTGCGTTTCCTGAGGCAACTACTGCCAGTGAGCCGGTGACCTCCAGTTCTGCGCCGCATCCTCTACCCGCTACGGGAGCCTATGTGGATGTTCCTGGGTATGCAACCTTGAGTGGGTTGAGGAGAGGACCTGAGTCTCTTGGAGGCAGGAGTAGAGGATCGGGGAGATCCTCCAACAGGTCCCTGACGTGGTCAGAGATCAACGAGGTGCTCCGAGGAGCCACCTCTAAAATTGTTGGCGACCTCACTCAAGAGATTCGAGAGAAACTGGAGCCCCTGATGATACCGCCCCAAGCGTCACCTACCACTGTGGGAGTGTCACCCCATCGAGTACAGGCCAACCACCTGGTGGCAGGGCTGACAAACACGCTGGGGAGCCTGAGGAGCCGACCGATGCCGACCCCTGCAGCGATACCGAGAAGCCCTTTCGTACCGAGAACGGCCCAGCCGCCCTACAGCCACGTGACGAATTCTACGAGAGCCGAGCTGGACCGGCTGGGGCTGACAGCCTTGAGGGCAATGGTTGACGTGGAGCCCTATAGCTCTAGTGATCTAGGCGGAGACCCCTCCGATGATGAGCCGCCGTCGATGACTTCTGCTTCGCCCTCGGAGGACGACGACCCGGAGGACCCCGAGAACCCAAGTGAGAAGAAGAAGAAGAAGAAGAGGAAGACCCGACGCCCTGAGGGACGCAGGTCTCAGGAGGCTAAGGCTATTGCCACCTCCAAGATCGTGGTTAACCTGCCTGAGTTCACAGGCAAGGAGCTCAGCGAGTTCGCTGAGAATTTTGGCCGGTTTCTCCGATTGACCGGCCAAACCCACGCTAGTGGACGGGTCAAGTGCGATCTGCTCCTGCAGTGCTGCAAGACCAAGTACCTGGAGAAGCAGGTCAGACAGATCGTGACTAACTCCGCCACCTTTGCCGATGTGTTGGTTGCCTTGGAGAGGCAGTACCCGACCTATGAAACCGACCTCTCCATCAGGGCCGAGATCCAGAACCTGCCCGTGCTGCCCAACAACCCCAAACCTGGCAGGGTCTCTGAGCTGTTGGCTGACGTGGATCACTGGGCTGGACGATTGACGCCCGGTTCCTACAGCAGCGACGACCTGCTATTCTGGTTGGTGGCTAAGCTCCCTCGAGAGCTGTGGGACGAGTGCCGTTCAACGGCAGAGCGCAAGGCTAGATCCCTCCGCTACGAGGATCTATGTGTACTACTCCTGGAGCTGGCGCTGGAGAAAGAAAGCGACCAGCACCTGAACAACTACCGCCCTGGAGGTGGAGGCTCTGGAGGCTCTGGAGGCCATGGCAAAGGGTACCAAGGATCCAGACCTGGGCAGGGGACTACCCCCAAACACGCCCACGGCCGTATCATGGAAAACGTCAAGGAGCTCTTCTGGTGTGATGCCAGAGATGAGCAGGGCCACCTGCAGCACGCCCCTGACTGCGAGCAGCGAGACTGCTTCGTAGTCCAGGGGAAGCAGCAGGAGTGAAACACCGGCGCCAAAGCGAAGCTGCCGGACCACTACAGGTGTACAATCACCTGTGCCTTTTGCGGGAAGAGGAAGCACTACGAGGACGAGTGCTACCACAAGCAGCGCCTATCGGCGAAGCTAAAAGGTGAGGATCCTGGCAAAGGCTCTGGCAAAGGTGGAGGCAAAGGCAAAGGCAACGACTCCGGCAAGGGCAAGTCGAAAGGACGCGGACAAGGGCAAGACAAGAGTCAAGGTGGACAACGAGGAGGCGCTAACCGCCAGCCAGACAAGGACAACAAGAACACGGACAAGAACGTAGGCAACCCCAACCCTAATCCAGGGGGGAACTCCGAGCCCTCTGGAGGGCAGTCTGGTCCTACCACACGCTCACAAATGCAGGCCCAGCAAGGACAAGGAGCCAAGCGCGAGCATGAAGGTGGTGATGACGGCAACGCTAAGAAGAGGAGCCGTTTCATGAGGATGGCCCGCAAGTTGCGGAGCAAGGGGTTTGAGGTGACCTGTCCCGCGGAGTTCTGACGGGGACGCTCCGGTGGCACCCAGGACCTGGTGTTTTGGGTACGTATCCGACTAGGGGGACGTGAATACCTGGGGGTATTGGATACTGGCGCCACCATATCTATAGTGGCCAAGAAAAGTTTACCTTGTGGGAGCCTGAAGAACACCATGACCACCGCCGCTATACGAATGGGGGATGGACATGTGGTGCACAGCTGCGGGGACTGTGAAGTGGAGGTGCCTATGGGCTCCCAGACTATCGCCCATCGGTTCTATGTGATGGACACTGAGGCCTTCGACTTTGTATTGGGGACTGACTTCTTCGTGCAGCACTCCCAGATACAATCCCTGACGCTACAAGCGCCCTACCTCCTCTACGTGGACCACGGCAGTGGGAGAGAGTCTGTGCCACTGGAGCAGTCGGAACATACCTCGAGCCTCTTGAGGCTATTGAAGGAGGAGCCTTCGAACATGATGGCGGCCTCCAAAACTGAGGACTATCAACTATTGGGGGAAGTCCTAGACCAAGGTCTGAAGGAGTTGGGTTACTCTAGAGAAGACCTGACTGTGGAGTTGTTCGCCAGCGACAAGCAGCATATACTGGACCTTTACTGCAGCAAGGGGAAGAACTGCAGCTACAAATTTTACCGGCCCTCTTTCGGGATGGCCTACGGGAACCCCAGGTTCAGTGAACTGGGGAAGGTCCTGACCAAGGTGGCCTTGGAACGTTCCCGTATGGTCCTGTGTTCCCCCGATGGGGGAGCCCATGGGGGCAACGAGTACTGGCGAAACCTCCTTGACAGGCTGACTATCAGCTCTGTTCGTTTACCTGATGAGGCCATCTACGTGCCTCTTGGGCGCAAGACGCCTATTGGGAAACCCGGATGGGGGAGTATGCTCAGCGTGGTGGACGGAGGTCTTACCTCCATCCCCTGGGAGGATCTAGACCCGACTCTGGTCCAGGCTATACAACGAGAAAGCGATGGACTCGCCTTTGGTGACTTGAAGGATCGACTACGACCTCAAGATGCTATTGAGACTATACCCGGAGAAGATGAGTACGTCGTGACTGACACCAACGCCCCAAACTCTCCCTGCCATGTACCTGTTCCTGATGGAGTCTCTGAGTGTGGACTATCCGAGCTACCTAGCTCTATCCACTCAGATGACGAAACTGAGCACGACGCCTTCTTCGTGCAGAGCTGTGTGGAGGAAGTGGAGAACGCCGAGTACGTCGCCCCACTGAAACCCATACTCTTCATGAGGGTGGAAGACCCCGTGGACGAAGAGCTGGACCCTCGATCCAGGCTAAGGGAGTATGTGGACTCCAAGAGGAAGTTGGTGGCGAAAAAGCTATGCTACGCTAAGCCTACCCGCAGCTCATGGCCACTGAAGCAAGGGCGTATGGGAGATCTATCCCAATTGAAGGAGGACCTCGAACAGAAGATCACCACCTGGCAAAGGGAGGTAGATCTTAAGCTCATGAAGAGCGTGTGGGGCGCCCATGTGAGGACCCCAGAGGAGGACGACCTCTCGGAGGAATGTGTATGTGAACCCCCTCAAGCGTGCCTATGTTGCCATCGTCCATCGGAGATGGTTGAACAAGACCTCCTATATGCCTACCAAGGGTTGAAGGACACTACCAAGGGCGAAGAGTCGGTGGAGGATCACCTCCCGACGTCTATTACTCAGGGGGCAAGCAACTTACACTCTGATGAGGACATGGAGGACAAAATCAAGCTATTGGACCCGCGGGTGCAGAAGCTTATAAGGACCTATCTGGAGGTGTTCGGAGAACTACCCCCTCCAGCTTCACGCGACAAGCTGGTACAGATGGACCTCAAGCTGAAACCCGAGTTCGTGGGTCACAAGATACGGAGGAGACCCTATCCAGCTCCTAAAGAGCAGGCCGACGAGATTGAGCGACAGATACAAGAATGTATCGACGCTGGCCTAGTCCTGGAGTACAAGGACGGGGACTACCCCCTACACTGCAGCCCCTGTTTCCTGGTGGCTAAACCTGGGTCTACAGCCAAAAGGCTGGTAGTGGACTACGGAGAGCTGAACAAGAAAACGTTGAACCACTCAGGGTCCATTCCCAATATGGAGTCTACCCTGGAGAAGATAGCCTCCTGTCGCTACAAGACCAAGATGGACAAGAGGAGCGGATTCTGGCAAGTGGACCTGACGCCCAACGCTCAGGAGCTACTGGCCTTCATCACCCCTCAGGGGAGGGTGTTCAAGTGGAAGGTCATGCCATTTGGCGTGGCCAACGCACCCGCTCTATTCCAAGAGCTGATGAACAAGATCTTGTCCATCCTACGAACGAGACCTAAGGTGCAGGAGCTTATATCCCGTGGGGCCCAGATGGAAGCTCACATCGACGATGTATGCCTCGGGACCAATACCCAGGAGGACCATCTAATCCTCTTGGGTGAGTTCTTTGCGGTCTGCCAGGAGAACCACACACGACTCAAGCTGGAGAAGTGTGAGTTCATGCAGGAGACCATGCAGTACCTGGGGTTTCACGTTGGCTATGGGTGGTGGACCCCAGCAGCCTCTAAGGCCAAACCCCTGATGGATGCTAATGAAGCGGTATGGGGTGCTTCACCCATACCCGCTGCCCAGCCTGTGGCGCTCTTCGCCAGGCCAGATCAGGAATTTTCCTGTTGATGCTACGGCATCCTGATTTCTGTGGGATTTCTGTAAAATACCCCAGAAATCGTCATTTTACGTCTTTTTTGGGCTGGCGACGACAGTCGTCGCCTGCGCGACGCAGCCCCAGAACGAGGATTTATTCCTCGATTTCTAAAGATTTTAGGCAATTTTATTGTTGTTTTATCGTTTTTAGAACTAAAAGATTATAGCGTGACCTTTTTCGCGGCGTTCCGCGAAGGTCCATTTTTGCGAAGTTAAGCACGTTCACGCATTTTTCAAAAAATGCTGAGGCGATTCCAGGAATCGCCCAAGCGCCCATGGTGTGGCCCAACAGTGGGCCTTTTCATATGTAGTATGAATTGGCGCAGAAACGCGTCGTGTCGGCTACGCCACGCGTTGGGGGGAGACGCGCAAAATGAGTGTTTTCGACTCAAAAATCACTTTATTTCATTGTTTTTCGCCCAAAAACCACTGTTTGGCCCAGTTTGGGGCAGGATCTCAGTGGAGATCCTGATGGCGACGCCTCGTAGCCGTCAGATTTTCTGATGGCGGCGACGCCGTCGCCTTCATTTCGTCTTCTTTTTTATGCTATTTTATAGTATAGAATTATTACTTGTACATATTACTTGTCTACATGTTTTCTTTGTCTACATATACCTTCATCTCCTTGCCCAGGACGCCAGATTGTGTCATGGCCGAGGCAAGGATCACAGAATCCTTTGGACAACCGTGAATGCGAGTGGAAGACTTGGATTTCATGGGTTTGGGGGTTTGAGGTCGTGCATGCCGTGAAGGGAAGCTTCGAGGTTGCCCTCCCCCCAAATGCTTCACTAAGGTACGACACGAAGACCCCAAGAAAGGACTTCATGATGTACGCAGTTTCATTGGGGCGTTCAACTTCTATCGCTGCCATATCAAAAACTTCACCTACACCAGCGCCATTCTGACGGACTTGATCAAGAAGAGTACTACTTGGCGCTGGGGCCCACAAGAGAAACAAGCGTTTGACAAGCTCAAAGACAAGGTGGCCAACGCTAAGTGCTTGGGCGTGCCTAGGGCACAAGGGGAGATTATCCTGGTGACCGACGCCAGCAATGTGGGCGGTGGTGGAACGTTGTTCCAATGGCAAGCACTAGAGAAGGAGGAGTTGGACTCGGCCATTTCCCAATGGGGGACGGAAGGTCTCAACCGAGATGGAACCCTCAAGCACAGCTACCCTGACGACAAGTGGGTCCTAGTACCTCTGGGCCACTGGAACTGGAAATGGAACCAGGCCAGGGGGAACTACTCCACTTATGAGCAGGAATTGCTCGCGGGTATGCTAGTGCTATCCTCACAAGCACGACTGTTGGGGAGTAACCCTGTGGTCTGGCTGTGCGACCAAGAACCGGTCCGCAGTTTCCAGAAGGGCCCCCCACCTGAGAAGGCCAAGCTACGGCGCTGGTGGACCTACCTCAGTCAACTACGGCTGACGGTACACCATATCCAGGGAGTGAAGAACGAGTGTGCAGACTACATCAGCCGCAACAACTTCGACGCCCTGATTGGTGCCCGGTCTGAAGCGCTGGCTAAGGAGGCGTTCAGCCGTATGGACGTCCACTTGGACCTCAACATGACGATGATACGCCCCCTGGATGGACTCCAACAATCGGACTACCTGAAGGAGTTTGGGGATATCTACAAGCGCCTGGAGAAACGCCTTGAACGCCTCCTGGTCAACCAAGATCAGTGGAAGAGGGACAAGAGCTACCTCTGGCACAAGGACCGCATCGTGGTGCCTAGTGACAGATTCCCAGCGCTGCTGAAGTGGACCCATGAGTCCAGCGGTCATGTGGGTGCTAACCGTACCCTGAGGCTGTTCAAGCAGTGGTTCCACACTACGTGGACTGACGACCAACTGCGGAAAACCCTCCAGCCTATCGTGGACAAGTGCCCGTGCAGGTCCTGCAAACCAGGGGATAACAGGGACAGAGGTCTCTACTCGACCCTGCCCATCCCCCACTGTGCTAACAGTGTTCTATACGTGGACTACACGGAGATGCCGAAGTTCGGGGGCTATGACTTTGCCCTCGTGGTAACCTGTGGGTTGACCAGGTTTACCAGGGTGTTCCCATGTACCAAGCACATTACCGGGGAGGAGACTATCAAGATACTCCTGGAGGAGTGGTTTTGTGTCTATGGGGCGCCCAAGGAGATCAACTTCGATGAGGACGTACGAGTACGCTCAGATACCGGTTGGTACAAGAGGGTCCTGAGATCCCTCAATGTCCAGGTGTCTACGGGGATTCCCTACTCGCACACGAGCAACCCCCTATGTGAGCGACAGATCCGTGTACTCAAGGAGAATGTACGGATATGGTGCAAAACTGAGCGCACCAGAGACTGGGTGAGACTACTCCCCGTCGTATCCTTGATGATGAACTCCCAAGAGAGTTCAGCTACTGGCTACTCGCCCCATGAGCTATTCCTAGGGCGCCCGGCGTGGTTCCTACATGCCCCCTATCCAGAGGACACCCATTCTTCTGTGGGTGAATGGGTCCAAGAGCAACAAGCGAAGGTGGACAAGGCCAAGGCTATGCTCCAGAGAGTGAGGGAGGGTCAGTCGAACAAGAAGAACAAGCACCGAGTACCGGCCACCTACCAAGAGGGGGACTGGGTGCTGGTGCACCACAGTTGACTACCCGCCTGGCCACGCTCTACCAGCGATGACACATACTTCGGGCCGTACAAGATCCTATCAGTGGATGGACACCGTATCACCGTGCGGTGTTCTCCCCGTCTAGGGGGGACCCTGGTGTGCGCTGCTCAACACCTGAAGCGCTACTATGATCCTGAAGACCTCTGTGGGGAGGAGTGGGAGCTGAACGACGAGGAAATTGCCGCTCTAGACATCCAAGGGGCTGCCAGCCCTATGGAAGTTGAAGGGGAACTCCCCAACATGAACGCCGAGGAGATGGCTAAGGAGGGCTTCTACCTGGTGAGGTCTGTCCTACGCCACCGCTATCGCCAGGGTTGGCGCTTCCTCACCCTCTGGGAAGGGTTTGGAGTCGGAGAGGCCACCTGGGAGCCCTTCTCTGCGTTTGTACTACCTGAGGGACGCCTAAACTCAGTTGTGGTTGACTACTTGTCCCAGAACAACCTTGGTGAGTTGCCGAGGCTCGCTGAGACGCTTGCCTCCAAGACTAAAGCTAGGGACTGAAGCTTACCCCTAAGTGTGCTACGTATGTCTGTGTGTGTCTCACTTCTCTCCCGGGCGTGTCTCCCGAATCAACGGGCTTCGCTGATGTCGGACCGAAGGTCCTAGTCAGGTACTGGTACCACTCCTATGGCGCCAAACTTCTGTGCTAGCTCCTATCCTTGGGGGAAGACGGCAAAAGCCCTACCTGCTAGAGGGGAGGGGTGGCCAAGTGTGCTAAGGGCATACAAAACGCCCATTTTTGCTAAAGGCCAAAAGCTAACGCACTCCCCTGCCCACGAGGAAAAGCACGCGGGACAGGAGACACCACTACTCTACACACCCTACCTACAGTGGCACCATCCTCGTGGGCGAGCACTTCTGCAACTGGCTCAAGCCCCCACTCAGGATTACCACTCCTACACTCACGCTCTACTGGGTGTTGTTGGAGGTCAATTCGTGAGTCCTAATGACCCTCCTGTGAAGAAGACAAGAGTACACAGTGCTGCTAAGCAACTGTGGCCTAACAGGGACGCCACAACGCGTTTCCCTGCTAGGGCTTGGAGGGAAGGGGTGCTCTTGTTGCGTGCACAGCGTGGATGTCGATGGAGTCGAACTGCCCTCGCCACTCCTGGCTGAGGTGCAGTCAATTGTTTGTGTGATCAGCACCCTTGTTTAGCAGGGCAAGAAAAAAATGGGACGCTGCTGCACCAATCACCCTACCTGCCCACCTGTAAAGCAAAGGCCAATGAAGGGGTGTTTGCGGCTGAGGAACCAAGCCACACTCCACGTATTATACGCTTCTCAGTGTGACCTATAATACACTGTCCTCAAACACGCCCTGTCAAGCAAGCAAGCGTTAAGAGACTCCTCAGGTTCTCTTAAAGAACGTACCGAGGAGCCCCTGGGTAACCTAAACAAGGTTTACCGTGCGCATTTCGCGTGGCCTACCCTTTAATGCGTGTGTGAATGCACGAGCATGCACGAGTGGACGATCTGGCTTTGGCAAACCTGCCAATCTGACCCACAATCACGAACTCCACCAGGGGGTGGCCCCACCTGGGCTTACCTACCTTACCTACCGCTGGAGAGTGAAGCAAGGTGAGGAGAAAAACGAAGCGCAAGCGAAATCGTCGCTATGCATTGGTGTGTATGTTCTAATCAGTGCAACAAAAAGGGAGGATGGTGCTGTAAGAGCAGTTGTCACAGTTGCCCCGCATTGCACCGCAGGGCAGGACCGGTAGCCCCCCGTGACAACCACTCCCTGGCCGAAGGCCATCTGTTTTTTCCCTAATCTCACCTCTAATCATCTGCAATCTTTCTAATCTAGCCCTCTATCGTTTGTTGGCGCTGCTACAAGACTCGTTCACGGAGACACGAGACGAGCAATGTGTATGCTGCATACGAGACGAGCACACCTGAGGTTTATACCTGATTCATTGAAGTCATATTCTTTTTTTTGGAATTCTTGGATGTTTGACTCTTACTGTCAGTGTGGGTGGAATCTGTATGTTTATTTATTAATGTGTGTCTCGTCATTTTCCTGTGTACGTGAGACATACGTTTATAATCTCATGATTTCTGTATTTTCCGGCGCTTCGCTAGGAGCCGCTCCTGCGAGCCGCCTTTTTCTGCGTAGGAATTTCTTGATTTAAAAAATCGAGAGATGACTACAATTTTTATAAAAATGTGCATCTGATGCACAATTGGATACTGCTCAGGTGTGTTGTCTTAGAAAAATTCTAGGCCGTCATTTGACGGATTTAGGTGTTGTCGCTTTGCGCTTGCGTGGATTCGTCCATAATTCTCCCATTCCTGCCTCTGCAGATATCCTCGCGAAAGCGTCGCTGAGTAGGCCGCTTTCTGGGCCGAAAAGCAGCAGCCAGGAGACTGAGCAGAACCCAAGACCCCACCAAGGGGCAATTTAATTTCCTGACGACTCCCTTCGCTCTAAGATCAGGACAGCAGGTCGCCAGCAGGTTTTAACAACCAGAGCGGATGTCCATACAGAGTCTGGCGTTGGGTTACTGTCGCGCTGCGTCTTGGAGGGAGGGATGCACATGCATATGTTTTTGGCATGCTCCCAAACTAACCCAACCAAGCCACAGGAACCCCGGCAGCGCCATGAGAGCTGAGCTTTCTGTAGGAAATGTCACGAACAAAGCAGCAAAAAGGCGCCAGCCATGGTGAGCGCCCATTTTTTCTGTGTGAGGGAAGCTATAGGTATTTTAAAGTAGATGTGGAAACCAAGGAAAGGCCAAGAAAAAAATCCCTTTTTCCTGAAAGTGCGACAGTGGTGGCCACCACAGCACAAGGGGGGAGTAAGAAAAAGTGCTTTTCCAATGCTTTAGGGTATACTTTAGCTGTATTAGAGGTGCTCTAAGCACACAGGCATTTCTATCTTAGTATTGGCCCAACCAAAAGTGGTGAAAACACATTTTGACCTATGGAACCAAACACCCAATCAGGATATGGAGTGGACCCCTTAATCCCCTAACAATGTGAGGCTATTCATCTTTTCCTGAGTCGACTGAGAACTCACATATCCAGGGCAGAGCCTATGAACTTATCTATGTTTTCTCATGAATTCTTAGCTATCCTAGTGGTATGCACCCTAGGGGGCTGGGCACCTCTTTTTGAGAGGTCCTGGGTTCAATTCCCGGTCAGCCTAGCTAAGTAGGAAGATCCTATGTGACATGGCAGTGACCTCATCGCCACATGCCCTGCCACCTCAGCACATATGGGACCCAAAACAAAGAGTGCCTATCTCCTGAGATGGCACTATGGAGATTGAGTGACCATGGGGCAGTTTTCCAACTCTTTTTCCAAAACATTTCAGCTATCTTTGTGAATATGCAATCCGATTTGCCCTGAGTTGCAGTTTCTGTGAATATTCTAACATCTTTCACTGTTTACACTGCAGCCCTTCATGCTTGGAGCCTGATTCTCTTCTACTTGCTTATTTCTGGCTTGGGCTATCCTGGATTGGTTGTATTTCAGCAAAAAAAACATTTTACTCATCAAAAACAAGCAGCAGGAAACCCTACACCAGCAGCAAGCAGCAGGAGAGGCACAACAAACACACAGTGTTGAAATCACTATAAAACTTTCTCGCCACACGGGGCCACGCCAACCCCCTGCCAGCGGGCAGGGATGTGTTACGCCGAGCCCAACCCACCACGTCCGACGGAAGGTCCCGGCACCACAGCACAAGCCGAACCGCCCTAACCATCCTAACCACCAAACTCAGCACCGCGACACAGGCACGCCGCCCACATGACCCGCAAAACACGGCACGATATGGCGCACTGCAGGCAGGCAGACACGAGCACGAGCACCGCACCACCGAGCTCAAACAGCACCCTGGGGCTCCCATGGGGAGCACAGGGACGCGCCAAGGGGGACCGACGGGGCCTTGCCACCGGCGGGGGGTGTACATAGGAATCGCACAAGCGAAACTGGAAGGACGGCTACGGAACACCGCGAAATACCGGACGATGGGTTGTGCATGCAACACTGCCAGAGCGGGGCAGGGACAAGGGCACCAAATCGGGAAAAAGTTTTTTACAGCGGTCCGACCACTTGTCATTACTTTTCTCAACCGCGGTGGGCAGACGGCGCACGGTGAAAACGTACCGTGCCGGCCCCACGCAACTAGCACCAGCCAACACCGCAACCAACAGAACACCTGCACGCAACAAATCCGACTGCGCGAGCGCCCGCTGCAACGACAAGGGGCCAACGCCGAACAAACCGACCAGGAGGCGACTAACACGACCGCACACCAACAAAACCGCTACAGCGAACACGACGTGACCATAAACAGACCGCACGCACACCGGCCAACACCAAACTGGCCGGACGTGCATGGGCCGGTACGAGAACGACGTCCAACGGGCGGGCGACACCGTGGCGAGCCGCGCCCGCCGACCACCATGACCACGAACACAGCGGAACACCGTAACTCTACCACTGCGGACGGGGCCAACCAACGTTCACAAACTACACTACACTACACTTGGACAAACCAAGACGCAAATAACCAGCGCCTGGCACGAACGTGCCGGCTACATGGGCAGGATTTGACGATAAGACCACCGGCAGCAGCGCGACGGAACCCACACGAACCCAGCCACCATGAGGCGGCCGCGACAACCGCGCACCAACCACATGCACCACACCGCAGCTGCAGCCGCCACATGACCGTAAACAGACCACACGCAAGCCGGGCAACACCAAACCAGCCAGGCATGCACGGGTCAAAACGGGAACGGCGTCCAACGGGAAGGCGGCACCGTGGTGCGCCACGCCCGCCGGCGACCATGCCCACGGACACGGCAGAACACCGCAACTCTACCATTACGGACGCGGCCAACAAGCGCTGACAAACCGCACTACGCCGCCCTTGGACCGACCAAGACGCAACTGACCAGCGCCGACACGGACGTGTCGGCCGCACAAACAACATGCGGCGATACGACCACCGGCAGCGGCGCGACGAAACCCACGCAGACCAGGCCGACCATGAGGCGGCCAAGACAACCACACACCGACCACACCGCAGCTGCAGCCGCCACTCGACCGTAAACAGACCACACGCAAGCCGGCCAACACCAAACCAGCCAGGCATGCACGGGTCGAAACGGGAACGGCGTCCATCGGGTTGGCGGCGCCGTGATGCGCCACGCCCGCTGACGACCATATCGGCGAACAAAACCGTGACTCTACCATCACGCAACCAACCAACCAACATTAACAAACTACACTGAACCGTTAAACGGCCGACCAACCGACCGCAACGACCTACCTCGAACCCCCGGCCCCCCGGGAGAGCGCAAGCTCGACCGAGTCAGGAGGCGTGAGTGTGCGCCACGGCATGCGAGTCCCGTCGCACGTGCTTCTTCAAGTCGCCTCACGCCTACTGAAAACCAACCCAGGTGGGGGTGCCTGCAGGACAGGGCCTTTGGCCTGGCTCCCGGCCCCTGGGCCCCCGAATCCGGAGGTTGATGAGGATGTGCGACGGGACCCTCCCCCACGTACCATCCGCCCGAAGGAGGGGAATGTGAGACTTCGGTCGAACATGGGTTACCTCTCTGGGCAGAACCCGCTTTAGGGTACTGCTCGCGGCGACCGCGCCCTTCCCCCATGTGGGGGAGCCGCTTTGTGGGGGCACGTACAGTAGGGCCGTGGGTGGGTGAGCGAAAGCCCCTTGGTAAGACCCCCTGCGGGGCAACCCCAGTCCCGAGTCGACCTACCTACCTACCTGTGCACTGGGCATTTTGCATATAGTTGTGTGCATGTGCCGGCGTGCCCGCCTGTGCATGCTTGGGAGAACGGCTGGGGTAACATGGGAAATATGGGGTAGACACAAAGACAAAATGTTTGCTGTTGGTCTCTGAATGGTTTCATGATGTGGGTTGGGGTCATCTGTAATGACACATCAGAGGGACGTTATTTGTGTGTGATACCCCCAACGTTTGAGCCCGTCATGGAACCTGTGGATTCCAGGGCAATGTGGCGGTTTGCCAAAACACAAGACCATGATTCCCCATCACATTACATCACATCACCTCACACCACATCACATCACATCACATTGGATCGGGTGAAGCACGCCGGCTCCTCCCAATGGATGCTGAGACCAACGATCCCCAAGCTCAGTCTGGTGAGCTGTCCTGCACAGCCCAATGTTCGGACCAGCAATGTAGTGATGGGCGTAGCACTGAGGGTTGGGAAATCTCTCAAGAACAGAAGCCTGAACCAACAGGCCTCTCAAAGGAGGGAGCCGGGGGTTGGACAAAGAGTGCAGAGGAATGGGGAGGTGCAGAGGAGGCCTACTGCAACCAACCAAGCTCCCTACGATGCCATAGAGCCATAGGAGTTCACCTCGGCTTGGTAGCGGTGCAGCACCACAACACAACACCCGAGACAGCACACCAACGGATGGCCCATGCCCCCCTGTAGGCCTGCGAGTAACAATGGATACCACTAGTAACGACCAATATTCATGTAGATACCACGAGGAATACACATTGCGAAGTAAAAGCATTTGGGTACCATATGATAAGGGTACGCCAGCTTCCGTTGGCCTGGACTAAGAAAACGACCACAACAAATAACTGTTGCGAATCACAGGCATTCATGCAGACATCGATCAGTGGAATGTTAGCATTGGAGCAATCTTATTCAGGATCAGGACCTAGGACAGTGTTTGGGATTGAGTTTGGGACAGGGTGTGGGGCTGGATTAAGAATAGGATCGGGGATGGGCTTCGGGATGGAAAGTGGCGTGCGGTGTGGCATAGGGATAAGTTTGTGGGCAAGGTTTCGGTTGGGCCTGGGAGAAGGCCGCATGTGGTGCTTTTTGATATTGTCATCCATTCTCCGGGTTTGTCAATCCTCATTTTATGTGCTTTTTTGAATTTTCTTCTTATTTGCAGCAACCAAATACAACCATCCCGACCCAAAGCAACCAACAGCAATTTTCTATGAAATGTCAGCAATCATTCAAAATCCTCCACAAGATGACAACAACCATCCACAAACTGCCAACAAGCAACTGTAGAAGCCACTAGGGATGAATATCAACCATCCGAGCCGCTGTGGAAAATAGCCGCGACCATCTAAACATCTCCAAGAAAACACCAACAACCATCTACACCTTTTAGGAAAGAGTAGCAACCATCGAAAAGCCTACATGGAGTAACCGCAACAATCCACAAACCAGTAGGAATTAGCAGCAACCAAATTGCGAGAAATAATGGCAATTATTGAGTCACTATGTAGACACCTCCGAAGAATGCTAGCAACCATCCACAAGCATCTAACAAAAAGCAAGACCTACCAAAAAGCCAGTAAGATTTATCAACAACCATTTTTTTTGCAATCAATGTTGACTTTAAGGCTTGTACTGGGCCGCAGCATGCTGGTTCGGTTGTAAGTACAACAGTGGGCTGTATGTACACAAATAGGGTGCCTGTGCTGCATGGGTTGGACAAGCCACAACAAGCTGCTTGTGGTGTACGCGCCCTTGCATGGCAGATTGGATGCCCATAGGCTGCACTGCTCGCCACACACTCCGGCGCCGCTGCTGTTTGTGTGGTGTTTTTGGGTATATGGGAGGTCTTGAGTGGGGAAGGCGGTGGGTGGTGGGCAGTGCCTGGGTGGTGGCTAGTGGGGCGAACGACATGGTCTTGTGAAGCACGTGGGCACACGAGTGAGAATCACTGGGTGAACATAGAGACAACACATGCTTGTGCGCGAGGGGCTTGCGTTGTACCTGGAGATGAAAAGGGGGCTGCACCCTGGGTGGCACATATTATCAACAACCATGCAAAAGGCTGGTACAAGTTGGACTTTCAGGACCGTCCGTGTCCCGTCACTTTCTTTACAGACCCCATTCTGTTGGTGCTGATCAACGGTAAGCAGCGGAAACACTCAACTGCAAAGCATCCGCCGTCTGCCGCCCTCCAATAAAAGAGGACCAAAGTGTTGTGAACCGGCCTTACCGACCGGCGAACATACTCCAGTGTTCTGGGTGACCTCTTGCATGCCATGCGGTCCGCTGCGCCGCACCGGTTTCGCCCCCCTCCCTTGAATAGTAACCGCCTTTAAACAGTAACCGGGGAGGGGGGGGGGGGGGCAAGGGACCTTCACTTTCAGTTTTCCAAATTTACTTGCAAGGTTTGATATTGAGGGTAGGACCGGTATGGTATCGAACTTGGTGGTTTCCAAAATAAACAATTGCTACATTGTACTTTTAAAAGTACCACGGGTAGGTGGAAGTGGTGAGTCTTCTGACGATCGATACGTACCGATGAACCATGGGCTGTGGTAGCACCATGGCCGGCATTGCCGCATTAGACATTGTCAGAGTTTTGTTGGGCCAATTTCTCCAAATTTTTGAAGATCTCAAATCTGAAACTTTGAATACCGTTATTTTATGATAAAAAAGATCTCTTCATGCAATCGACTTCCTTTCCGGTGCACATTTTTTTTGGTCGTCTCAAGCTGAAAAAACGAAGCAGTAAAAAAAAAGAATTGATGAATAAGCAGTTTTTATCACGAAGTAATGATGTCCAAAGCTCCAATTTTGACTTCTTAATGAACTTCAAGAAATCGGCCGAGCAAAAGTCTAAAAATGGCCCATGTGGCAAAGCCGTCAACGGTGCGTCCTTTAACTATTTGTCTGATTTTGCCCAAAAGGAGCGGTGAGTGGAAGCTATTTCACTTTTTCAAAAGGTTGTCACCTGTATACCGGTACTACGGATCACATGTCCACGCGCCTACATACTTTAAGGACCAATGACAGTGCTTTTACAGATCGAAGAAGTCGCACTGACGTCGAAGGCAACATCGCGATGATGCATTTTCGACATCCTTGCTGTTGTTTGCTTTGCAATGTATTCATTTTGTGTTATTTGACGAGGTTGTTTGAATTTATGCTATTCTTTTGCTTGCACAAACAATGGTTTGTACGTCACCATTATTTCATTGATTTTTTTTGCAGTCGTTGTTGCGCTCACGATTTGATTGCCGTTGTGTTCGTAAACAATTAGACACGGAATAACTACATGGACTTCAAGGACCTTCAAAGTAGGTTTGGGCATGGGAACCATTGTTTCGAATGCGAGGTGGGCATCAATTTAGGGGAGCCCGCAATTTCATACCCGGGTAGTTTAGACCACATCTCTAAAATGAGTGTTTCCACATTACTATTTCAACCCGGCAAGCCTCCTAATGCGTGTGGAGCTTTCTCACCATACTTTGCTAAGGTAAGAATGCTCTATTCTAGCGTCAGTGATTCACTGTCGCCACTACCGAATCCGCAGCAGGCAAGAATAGCTGCATATGACTTCATTTGTAGTTATTTTTACAAGTTTTGATGCATTTTAGATAATTCAACTACATTTTAAGGTTCTCTGAACCTTCAAAGTAATTGGAACCAGCATGCGTGCTGTCGCCAACAGTCGCCACCGACATTTTGATGAGATTTATTTCTTGCACACTTTGGCGTCACCCTTCAATATGCGGCTTTGATGTACATGCATCTCAGCTTGGTGCATTTGCTGCTGTAATGAAAAAAGTAATTTGCGCTTTCCTGCCAAGGATGCAGCGCAACTTGCCTCCGATGAGGGGGCTTTCTGTGCGTAATGATACGTAGAAAATTTGCCGAAGTAGAATGCGCAAAAAGATTGTGACAAACATGTTCTAATTGGTAAAGCCAAAGCACAGGCTTCAACAGTGCGCAAATTTCTAATGACCATATTTTAGAAACTTTGTGCGAATGCACAGTGTCACCATATGTATGCTTTGTTGTAGCAATGCAAAGTCTCTCTATCCCGTATATACAGAGCCTTTTCGCAACGCAAGGTGTCTCCATGCCTATGTACTGAGGGATGTTTGGCAGTGCAAAGTGTCGTCACACCGATGCATAGGGGCCTTTTCGGTCGTGCAAATGCCCGGATACGACGGACTGCAAAGTGTTGCCATGCCTATAGATCGAGGGCTTTTTGGCAAAGTAAAGTATTTCTATGTCCATATACATAAACATTTTTGGTAGGACAAAGTGTCTTCATGCCTCTATGGGGGCACGGTTTGGAATGAAAAGTTGGATATGTATTTTTTAGGCGCCCGCAATGATGCATTAACTCAGTATGTGCTGCATTGTCAAAGACAAAAACTTTCTGCGGCAAACAAACTCCTAAAAGCCGATCAACATACATTCAATGTTCGTACAGCACTACACGCACCTTAGAAGTTTGCATGCAAATGAGTTAGATGACAAACAGATTGTTGCAACAGTCCATGATTACAAGAGCTCAAAATTGTACAAGCAGATTTGTAGAGGGCTGCCAAACCGTTTCCATCGATGTGCGGTGCTGGTTGTCCATGGATCGTCTAATAAATAGTCAACAGTTAAGCAAAGTATTCCTATGTCTGTCAATGAGAAGCTTTTGGCATTGCAAAATGTTTGCATTGCAAAATGTCCGCATGCCTTTTGCATCACCATTTGGAATTTTCAAAATTGCCGCAAACAACTTGCACCACGACAACAAAGCTTAGTGTATAATGCCGCCATCAAGTAAGTCTTTACAATTGTTGTAATTTCTGCCACATCACGGGCCTCAGACCATGATGGCCTTTGCACCAAAAAAACATTCATTGCAAAATGATTTTCTGCAAGTATTTTTAGTTTCCTCCATGACGATAAAGTAATCACACCACATTCATGAAGTACTTGCTTCACTTTTACCACCTATTGGGTAGAAGCATCGTCGTTGTGCAACTGGCCCCGTACTAGCAACTCAAAGCCGAGCTATATTGAATGCATTGCCACACCATACCATACCATACCATTGCTAATCAACAATTGTATATATGTAACTCCTTATATATAGCCCCTCTCTACTGCTTCGGTTTCGTCTACTTGTTCTCTGCTACCTTTTTCTCCCCCCACTTTTTCTCGTGTACGCTATTTTTTTCGTTCTATTACATTTTAGCATGTACTTTTTTTCTATTTTCTACTTTTTTTCTGCTACTTTGTATTCCCTTGTTCCAATCACTTTTTACACTTTGCTTGACCCTGGTAAGAGTTTTCGAAATACATAGGTTTCCACCATACGTCTATTTTCTATGCGGTTTCCAAAATGCAACTTGATTTCTATAGTATGTCTATTTTCTATGCATTGGTAGACCTGCCTCAAAGATAGTCCTACGTTTCGCACATCTTTTATTGCGCCAGGCTACTACACCAATGCATTTGTAAGGGGCATATTTTGGCGTCTGGCTGCTTACTCAACTCAAGTAGACTCAATCTGAGGCGCTGGACGGTTGCGGTTGTGTCTGAAACAAAAAGCACATGCACCGACTGTTTTCTACTCCGTTACTCCTTCGAAGTTTAGTCCACAGGATGGATTATGGTTGGGCAGAACAACGTATTTGTTGACAGCCGAGGCGCCACTTACGGCCTACCCGCGCG